>JANSTX010055121.1:4254-26771 GCA_027564355.1 Penthetria funebris
TGGTGCAACTACCACAGGCGATGGTGGTGCAACTACCACAGGCGATGGTGGTGCAACTACCACAGGCGATGGTGGTGCAACTACCACAGGCGATGGTGGTGGTGCATTTGCTATTGATGATGCAACTGCTACAGGTGGTGGTGTTGCAACTGCTACAGGTGATGTTGGTGCAACTGCTACAGGTGGTGGTGATGCAACTGCTACTGGTAGTGGTGATGGAATTACATCACTTTTTATATCCACATTTGATTTGTTTGAAGTATCAATAATTTTATTTAAATTTTCCTGCTTATTGTCAGTGTTAGTATTAATTTGAATTATTGCAACATCTTCTTTTTGGTTGGTTATTGGTGTTACAATTGGTGTAGTAATTGGTGCCGATGGTGTAACTGACACTGGTACTGAAGAAATTATTGATTGTGCTGTTACAGGTTTTACTGCTATTGCAGTTGCTGGTCGAACAATGGAAGCGTTATTTGAATTGCTAATCATTGATTGATTATTATCTAATATTTTTGTATCCACATTTGAAACAGCTGCTGTTGTTCTATCAAGTAAAAGTGAATTTAATTCTGTTTTAAGTTCAGTAATATTATTCATTTTTTTTTCATTCGATGTTGATGATGCTAATGATTCAATTTTAGCTTTTGCATCTACATCACGTTGTGATACTTCCTCAAAATTTTCAACCAAATTTGGTACATCATCTTCTTCAGCCACACTACTTAATAGTTTTTGTCCGCCAACAAACACATTATTGTTAAGACGTTTCAATTGATTTAAACCTTCAGGGCCCAATTGTGTTAGAATTCCCGGCAACATTGAAGCAATCTGTAATTATAAAATTATAAATTCAATATTGCATTTTCTTTACGACATATCATAACTACTTACTAGTGTAGATAAATAAAAATGTAACTAATTTGTATAATTGTAAAAAAAAAAGTAGTTGTTAAAAATTAAATGTAGACAGACTACAAGTTTTGTGCCACTATACTGATTTAAATTGTATGAAATATAATGCCGAATATTTTGAATTTTAATTTGAATTATAAGTTACTGCCAATACTTGGTAATCAATTTAGCAATACCTTTTTAGAACCGGTATTGTGACTAAAGTAGTTTAAAAAAAAAACACTAAAAGAAACTGAGACAGATTTAAGTTCAGATGACAAAAAATCGGTCACAAGAAGAAAGTAACTGGAAACTGTCAATGTTAACGTAGTTGTTAAGACCATTTACATTTCACGTTGAGGTTCAAATTGTTAGTAAAGTAGTAACTAGTAAATTATAGGTCAGGTTTGTTAAATTTGGGAAAAAAAATTAGTCAAAAACAAATATCGTATAATTCTTAAAATAAGTAGGTACCCTGACGTTGAAGCGGATAATATAAAACAACACCACTAAAATTGAATAAATTATGCACAACTTGTTTTTCGTGTTGACATTTCTGTGGTCGGCTTGCTTACATTTTGGAATATTTTCATATATTTGTTCTTTTGTTATCGTTTCATCAATTTATTGATTAACTCATTTAAACATATTCAACCTAGATTTAATGCTAACATATTAGAATTTATAGCATATAAACGGCTAGGTCTGCCCGAAAGATACAAATGCTTATTTCTTATTTTCGCCACATGAGTATACGAGTTCAAATATGGTATGAGGAATTTCATGAATATATCGTTTACGGTGTAATACGATCTGATACGGTGGTCTGTGTTAGGATTAACAACAAAAGTGAATGGAATTCTTTACCATGAGCTTGCAATACCTCCGCATGATGACCACCGGTAACATAGTTTGATGATAACATAAATTACGACTAAAAATTTGTTTTTAAATATTAAAACAGCTGACACGTTAGAATAATACTTCAACTGACAAAACTAGCGTACGTGACTTGACGACTGAAAAGGTACAAACTCGATATTCGGTTAAGCGAGATTTAATAGAGGGAAAGCGGTGAAACGAGTATATATTTTGATGAAACCTTCATTTTTTTTGGTAAACAGAGTCATGTGGATCACAGCAGTGGAGTTGGTTTATTGTTAAGTATCTCGGCAAAGCGTACTCTTGTCAATAGGCAGTCGTTTTTAAATCGAATAATCAAAGCAAGGATCAAGAGTAGTGTTAAATGTATATCTGAGCTCAGTTATACGCACATAACAAAGATACAGTCAACTTTCACAGTGCCTTGTGGTAGAATTAGGAGATCGGATATTGTGAAATGCAAAATGTTGGCTAGTACAACAAGGTTTGAGAGTCGGTGATATGAACAATCTTGTGATTGATGTGTAAACGAATATACATAGAAACTTGGATTCCAACCGTATGGTAAAAGAATCTCTCTCTGATAATTAAAGTACCGAAAAAACGTAACTTGATTATGTGTGAGAACTGTTAACGTGCACGAAACGTTTTAGAACCAGGTATTTGATGCGAACATGCAGGTTTGTGTTGAACAGAATAGATCGTAATACTTTATATACACTTCTAGAAAGTTATGTAATACCGTCATAACTTATGAATTTGACCCATGGTTTATATCGTGATCCACAATGTAGAGTTATGTGATTTTTATTATCACTATTATTCCTGCTCGTCTTAGACTGGATTATGATTAAGGTATATACTGAACCGCATGGTACCAAATGGGATCTAACCGGTAGCCTCGAAGATCTCGATTTCGCAGATGGCGATTGGTATGTCTATGTTATCGCAAATGACGATTGGTATGTTAATGACATGATCATTTGCGGTCAATGACGAAGGAATAAATGGCATGTAAAGTCAAAAACTTCCAATATTTGGGAGTTTTTTACAATTGATGTTGGTGCTGAAACAGATGTACAGTTGGACATTAAGAAGGTTTGGAAAATGTTTGGAATGCTGAATAGTCTAGTCGCAAATATGAAAAAATCTAAAGTTGTGCATCTACAAAAATGACTGTTTATCGGTACTATTGGTTTTGTACAAAATGTGAAAGGTTACCAATACTGTCATCACTGTCACCTATCTTAAACTATCTAAATATATGCCGAAATTATATGTTCAAGAATCTATATGGGCGTATTTGTTAAGTTCAGTCCTTACGTATGTGAAAAATTTACTAGTTATCTAAAAAACTAACAAAATATTATACATAAATTCTAACTATGGAAAAAACATTTAACACAAAGGAAAAAATTCATATTAAAAAAAATAACCTAAAAATTTTATATCAAAACTATTAAACGAATGAATTTCAATTACATAATTATTTTTTTTTCTATTACCTGTTTGTGTTCTCCATGACCAGTAATAGCAAAGGTATTTGCAGCTAAACTTGCTTGTGCTTTTGGATTATTAAAATGTATGACAGTATTATCATTTTTAATCATATTAACCTCTTCAATCCCAGGTATAGTATTGACAGATAGTTTCTTCAAAGATGATTGTAATTTTTTATCATCAGTGGCTGCAGTTTGATGGACAACTTTCTTCTTGCGACGTGCAGTACCTTTTCCACCAATACGCACTTGCTCTTGTAATTTCTTCAATTTTTCAGGATTCATTTTTCTAATTGATTATTATTTAAACGACTTTACTATACTGTAGCTATACTGAAAAAAAATAATATTAAAATGATGCCATTTTAAGTTTTATTAAAATATTAATATAAATATTTTACTTGTAAATTGGTTATTCCAATAGAAGAAAAATTGTTTGCACGTGTTCAGCTTGCAAAACCGGGGGGGCCTTTGCAGATAAAATAGAACTTTTTGACAGATTAATTAAAATGGAGATTTAATCGAAAATTTCATTGGATAAAAAATTTTTGTATCGTTATCAATTACAGATTTGATTGGATAAATAAATTTAACGAATAAACGATGAACATTTCTTCGTTCATTTTCGAAACGTTCTCTCATTTATTGGCGCAAAAATTCTTGATTTCGCAGTTTTTTTTTTGTTATCATGTGCATGATGTTCACTGGGTTAAAAGATGATAATGAAAGTGTTAGTTCTATCAAACTGGAGTTTAAGTTTATAATTTTGTTTAACATATTTGAACACACAATCATACGTGTCACAGAAAACTCAATGTCAATTCTGCGACAAGTATAATCTCGGATTAAAACAGGATTTCATTCTACTAATGGATATGGTAAATGAACAGCTCATCAGCAAACTTCTTGGTATAGAATTTATGCACCATTCTATTAATATAATATTCAAATGTTTTAATTCTCTTTATATTGTTGTTTATTTAATTTTAATAGCTTTTAAATATATATAAATAGCAATTTACTTGCATGTGGATTGTTTATCCATTTATATTTGTCGCATGTATACAAGAAACTACTGTGTATATTGTGAATAATGGAATCACGGGTAACTGGTATTATTGGTGTTTAAAAAACAAATTAGTGTAGCATGGTACAACAATATATCTCAAGCTAAAGTATTGCAGTACTCAGGCACATACAGAAGATAGAATCCTAAAATATATAGATGTACAAAACAATATATTCACAGATAGTATCTTAATTAAGTACATAATATGGATTTACAAACTAGTACTATATATAATAATAGAATGCTATGATCTACTGTATCAGCAACGGAAATCGATTATGTTTTTGATGAGAATTTCTAGACAAATTCTGATTACTAAAAAGGAAATGAAAAGCTGGATAAACTGGTAACAACACGTGTCAATTTATCGGCATTGCCAAAAATGCGGAGCATGCAGGTCGACATTGTTTATAACGTGTATTGGAATTATATTTAATTGAAGGTAAGTCTATATTAATTCATTAAATTTTTATGATTGATGGTTTTACAATTAAGCGAGAAATCTTGAGAAATTTTGAACCTTGTACGCATAAACGTACACGGAATGCTTGGAGCATATTATACTTCAATGAACATTGTGTAACTAAAACGTATGCCACAAATTGGTATTAAGTACCGACACAATGTGTGGGCATCGATCTTTACCACTATCACAAAAGTTATATTACTGTGCTTTTCCATACCATCATAGTCTCCGTTTATACTATCCAACTTTTATCGAAATGAAATCGAATTGGATGAAATTGGATCTTGTAAACGAGGTTAATTGCTTTCTCTAGTAACATGAACTTGTTTCTCCAAATGCCGTCACGAAGGCATCCAGATATTTTAACGCATCCTTGTTGATTTGATAGCGAACTTCTGCTGTAACATCTCGATAGCTGTTTCTGCGCCCAAGTAACGTAAGCTCATATATAACTTGCTCAATTGGTATGTTATCTACCACTAGTTTGCATCTTATTATGGTTCTTTGACAATAACATTTGATTTTGTTTTCTTGGTAGATATATCAACATGTTTAAGCATTCAGCATCTTGTTTAAATGCAAATAATAGACGTTGCAAATCGTCATCATTTTCTACAATGTGAACAGCATCGACCGCATAACAATATGATACTGATCAGTTGATTTCGCATTCTATAACCAATTCCAGTAGATTTATGTTTTCAGTATATGATTTAGTTCATAACCATATTGAACCATGTTGGGCTCAAACTATATCACCCTGACGAATTCCAGTTGATATTGGTGATCCATATTTGTGAGCTTTCCATTTACTTTAATTCGCGTTGTGTTGTTAACATTTATCTATTGTATAAGACCAGTTATGTTCTGCTGGATATTATAGCCTCTTCTAAAATGTGTATAACATCGTTAAGATGTGTATAACATCGTTAAGATGTGTAAAACATCGTTAAGATGTGGTCGAGTACGTGTTGTATCCAATGGATTTCTCCATATTTTCATAATATGAATATCGAATCAATAGTTAACTGTTCTTTCTGAAGGTCATTCTGTGCATCGCAAATCTTAGTTTCTGACGTGTTTTCATCGCCAATAGTTTTAGTGAGGAGTTTCTGAACAGCACTTAATATAAAGTAATACCACGATAGTTTCTCGAATCAGTTTTACTGCCCTTATTAAATATAGGTATTGTTACACTAGTTTATTATCTTGAACTTTGTGTCTCTTATGTCTCAGGTAAATAAATTTTGGGATTGCGTAACCCATGCTTCAGCAGATGCTAATGAATTTTGGTGTATATACATTTATAGGTTTCTTTTTATTTCTTAGAAAGTTCGAAATTTCCTTTTGTTGTCCACCATATAATAAGTCACGTTTCATGTCTTTATACAAAAACGGTGCCAGTATTCCTTTCTGATTTGTGTTTTGACATTAATTATGTTTCTAAACTGTTTATATACTATACATATTTAGACTTCTGTATTTTAGGTACACTTGCTGTTTTTCCGTTGCCAAAATCTTCACTTCTTCTGTAAACCATGGTTTAATATTGTGTTTTGCATGTATATTAACTTGCCATTGTCCAACCGCTTCATATGTTGCGTTATTGATATTTTCTTTCAACTCGCACCATGTCGCTTCGACGGTTTCATTGTTAATTGTAAGTTGTAATCTATTCTCATATATGTGCATGAATCCATAATAGATTCAATATTTGTTGTTTGAATAAATTTTGGAGCCTCACTAATTTTTAATCTGATCGTACAGATTAACAGCATATGATCCGTACCTATATTACCAGAAGAAAGAGCTCTTACATCCAAAATTTGTGAGAGATGAAAACTTCTGTTTTTGTTATAATGTTATCAATGTGTAGTTGACTGTTGATCTCTGGTGTAATGCCAATTGTATTTATGCTGATCTTTATGTGAGAAAAAGGTATTGTTAATTCGAAGTTCATTGTTAGCACAGAAACCTATCAGTGCCTCTCCATTTGCTTTTAATGTATCTTCGTTAAATCTTTGTTTAACGCCATTCAATACCGAATATCCCCCTCTAGCACACATATCACCCATTATAATTATTTTGTCGTTAGATGAGAAGTTATATCTAACTTCTGTGCAAGTCACCATAAAATCACTCAGTTTTTTCCCGTGATTTATTTACATCCGGCGCATTAGTACATATATGCTTCAGCAGATACTGATGAATTTTGGGTATATTCATTTACTTGGGTTTTTACTATTTCTGAGAGAGTTTCAAATTTTCTTTTGTTCACCATTCAAATCACATTCCATATGTCTTTATTAAAACGGTTTCAATATATTATTTCTAATACGGGTCATTTTGGCATTGGTCAAATTGTTATTCACACAGTTCAGAATCAAGACTATGTAATATCTATATTTTTAGCTACGATACCATACTGAAATGTTCTGTAACTTTATTTGCGGTGGTCGCGCGAGAAAGTAAATACATAAGCTGAGCAACCTTATAAAGTAACTCTCTGTTTCCTGTTCTAATCATATCCATTTTAATTATGTATGTCTCTATGATGACTGCAATTAAAATAAGTCAATAAATAAATGGTTAAATAATCAATTATAAAGTGAGAATGACATATTATCCCGCCTAAGTCAATTTTAACTCAACCTTGTAGGCTATTTGGCTCTGTGATGAATCTATACTTATTAGGTTTATAATCCCTCTGACAAAGGACAAATTATTCATATTTCTATTGACCTTATACTGTAAACCTTAACACAAATTCATGACAAAAAAAGGATGCTTTTCTTTGTACCTGAGGTTATACCTAATTGTAAGTTACATCCACAGTTTATATAAGACATTCAGTTAGTGGTTCTAATATTATTTCGTAATCAGGGCTTCATAAAGCATATTATCATTATTTTATTTCTTGTATTTAGACATATTATACATATCTGAACTATCAGTCTTATAAAATATAAGTGGTTAACAAAGTACTTCAGTGATTAAAAAATATTTTAAAATGTTTGATCATTCGACAGCACTAAAAATTGCTTGTGTCGTATTAATTCCCCATATTGGTGGTTACATAGACAGTATAATAATAAGACAAAATTTGACACCTTGGTTTGACTCACTCAAAAAACCTTCGTTTGCGCCACCAAATTGATTAGTTGCACCAATATGGTTATTATTGTATAATGGCATAGGATATGCATCATATTTAGTTTGGAGAGATGGTGACGGATTTGAAAATGAAGCTAAAATACCATTAATTTTATATTCATCAACAGTTATATTAAATTGGTCATGGACACCACTGTTCTTTGGGCTGCATCAATTAAAATTGATTAGTATATTTTCATTTTTATTTATATATAATAAGACGTTAATTTGACTTTGTTTATTTGTAGGGTTTTTATGAACTTACAATTGCAGTACTAATGGCTACTTTATGTGGATTTTCATTTTATGATATCAATGAAATTGCTGGACTTATATTTGTTCCATATGTTATTTGGTTAGGATTTGCATGTACTGTAAATTATTTCATATATAAATATAATACCGATGATGAAGATATGTAAATTGGAAAAGAGAAGCTGAAACAGTTTGAATATTATACCTTACATTAATTGTATGAAATTTAAAAATATATGTACTTGAAACCAACATTATGTGGAATATATCATAATCAAAAAAGTCCCTGATATTACCTAATTACGTATATGTGTAGATAACTTCAAAATTAAGAGTATAAAAATTCCCATATATGGTGAGGAATGATGGGATACGTCAGTAAATTATCAAAATTGAAATAATTTGTTTCAAATGAATGCTCATTTACACTAATTATATTGGTAGAATTGCTGATCATATCGTTGGACTTCAGAATATTATATATTGAAGTTCTAGAGAAATTGGTGTAAATATTGGTAGAACTCTTCTCCTGCCACATGAACAGATGGCAAATATATGCATAGATAATAAAGAAAACTTTTCCAAGCAACAAAACTGAGTGTCATTACCGTTATATTACCTACATAATACCTCGGTGTAGGACACCAAGTGGTGTCAGACTGGTGTAAATTACGTTTCATTAACGTAACAATCACGTGTTCAAAGTAAATTATCAAATGAAAAATTAAAATATATTTTACCATCACTGTCATATTATGATACAAATAGACCGTGGGAGAGTAATGTTGGTTAGATTTGCTTATGATATGCGTAAAGATTTCGATAGTAGCTACTATCAATGTTTAGATTATCGACTGAGGACATTTTATGGTTTAAAATCATTTGTATTCATTTAAATTATATCAGCAGAGTATTTTATGATAAACGATAGAGTTTTACTTTTTGATTTAATTTATAATAACAAGTACTTAATAAATTACATCGAGTTACGATATAGAGATTAAATATACCAAATTAAATCTTAATATTTTCTTGCCGAATAAATAATATTTTGATTGATATTTTTTGTTATTTATTTTTCAGATAAAAACAAAACGTCCCTCTCTATATGCATTTACAACAAATACATAATTTAAGAATCAAATTTCTGATGTACAAACGAGTGATTAACAACGTAAAGGTATAACATTTTATTCACCATACATTGAAGTTGATTTTGTACTTGCAGCTAAACATTATTTGTAGTAATAATTGAAAAACCAAAAAATCATCACCATTTGTTATATATGTTTTCATACATTTATCGTTCATTAATATTTTTTTTTTCTAAATAATGAAGAACATACAGGACTACAAAGTACACAAACAATCAAATATTCAGTAGGCTATCATTACCATTGGTCTGCTCTATCAATTGGATGAATTCTTTCACAAACGGCTCCAAAATTATTTTTTTTCATTAAATCAATTAGCAATGTAACAGCATTTGATTGAAAATCAGTATAATCATCAAGTGTTAATGTGCAACAATATCTACGATCAACCGATATTTGTTATTCTATTAAACGATGACCAAATAGATATCACATGTACATTACTTGAGAAACACGTTTTCTGTGCCGAATTCGATAAACTTATATACCTTATACCTTAAGATGGCCAATCTTTTTTTGTTTTACCCGGTAACATCCAAACCAGTCGTCCACCATATGGTGCTGCATATTTTTTTGGTAGTCAAACTCTTATATATGTTTGATAAATATCCGTTGCTTCATTATCACAATTAAGCGTCCAACACTATACATTCATCATTAATTAAAGAAAAATGCAAACTTTCATTTAATGTTGCACAAATCTATATAAGTTCTATTTCTATTATAATAACATAAGATATGTAACCAACATACTTTAAATTCGTAATAATTGAGATCAACAACTCGTAAATATTTTTGAGGAACACGTCTTACACATTATAATCTTCATCTAATTTCATCTAATAATACTTTTTAAGAAAGCTATCATCTCATCTTTAGTTTCATGCTACAAATTTGTTTGTAAATTCTATTCTACATTTTTGATATATGATTTTTGTTGCGTAACGATATCGTTTCGTAATATTCATCACTTATTCTTTATCAATTGCAGTCAAATTCTAAATTTTGTATAACAACAATATATTATTTTAATTGTTTTACTATCAGTTACTTTTTCAGCACCTCTGTCTATTCAATGCAATCGATTGATCAAGTAATAAATAAAACACTACACATTTTTGTGTTCAAATATTTAATTTTATCCACGTTTCAGGTAATAACTGTAACATAACCTAGACCATGCATTTTTTTTGGCTGCAAAATCACATAAAAGAAACACATTTGGTTTGGACTTTCAAAACATTCAATGTTTACTATATTTGACAAATGTCAACAAAAAAAAATGTGAAACGAATGCGCAAGTGTATGTCATATATAAATGTACATTTAATAAATGAAAATAGTATATTTAATGGCGAATAGAGTTCGTTTTATAATTTAAATATTGGCCACATTTAATATTTAAAGATAACCGCGCATTTGAAATAAGAAAAGTGGCCAAATTATTAATAATGAAACAGACTCTATTCGCCATTGAACGTAAATTTTTTTATGAAAATAAACCTGCGCATTCATTTCTCATCTTTTTCTTTTTGACATTTGACAAATATAAATAAACAGTGATTGATTTTGATACTACAATGTTGTTTTAAATTTAGTTTTTATTTGTTTTATTATTTTCTTATGATTTTGATCGTTATTAAATTCGGTGAAAGTGGGTGGCAAATCCTGGTAGATGGTTGTGCTAAGAATAGCATTTTTTTTTATTTATTCTGAAAGCTATTAATTTGAAACTCCTCAAAACAACTCAGATATTTTGAGCTGAAATTTATGTTTATGTAGAAGTTAAGAAGGAATGGCTATAACTATAATATTCATTTTTTTGTGACACGGTGCATGTAAATATGACTTAGAATAAACTTTAAAAGTAATTAGGAGATGAATAATATACTTCTTTAACTCTTAAGTTATATAGAGGTAGTTTTATTACCAATATAAGATATTAGTGTAGTCATTCAAACCTGTACGCAACAAGGTCTAATCGATTACCACCCAATGTGCATTGATAGATGTAATTCAATTAATTTAGAGACCTTAGAAACCAAACGAAACGATGTATATGTTTCGACTTATTGGATGGACGAATTGATTACAATAAAAACTCTGTTTTCAATGGTTTCGTTTAATGTTCCGCATATAAGACTGTATAACAGTAAATAATATGTGTAAATATTTCAATAATATTAATAACAATTTTGATTTCCACGATACTTGAACTGTTTGTATAGCATCAATTGTTGTGACCTATCTGCCCATGTGAAGTATACTTGTTTCCACCTATTTTATATACTGTGCTTTGCCTGCGACATTTGTTTGTGCAGCAATTTTGTATATGTCGTTTTGATTACCATACCCAAGACATTTTATATAGATCATTTTTGTATACCTAGATTTAGCAATAGTTATATCTGTTTTCATTACTCCTGATTTTGTCCTGAATATCGGTATTATTTTTTGCAAACCATTTCGAAATCATTAATTTTTCATTCATTTGAGTTTGTACAGAGTAGACCGTTCAAATGAATAGCTTAAAATTGACAACGTTTTCAGTTACACACACACACACACACAATATGCAGGTGTGGTCTTTCCCTCATACCTCAGTCTGCTTCTCAAGTAGACGTAAATTGAGATAGGAAACGTATTTCTGTAATATTCGAATAAAAACCTTTTTATATCAATTTGCTTCCCAACATGTCTTACACCTACACTCAAAGTAACAAAAAAGAAACATTTTTACTTGACTTGATCATTATTTGGTAAGTGGGTTAAAATTGATGGCAGACATGAAGAATAAAGAGATACGTGTAATCGTTGCAACAAATATGCTTTTGGTCATTTGTTGGCGCAGTGTGAGCAGCAATTTTTTCAAATCTTCTATTTCGATGTTAGCAAATTCCAATGACAACCCTGTTACGTGTTCAACTAAAAAGGCTATAGCTGCCAAAACACCTTCCTTTCTTGCCTTGCACAAGAATTAAATTGAAACCCATATTTATATTAATTCTCGAACAGTATATATGACATATTCTTAAAAATCTAGATCCTGATAAGGATCCGAGACCTGATGCCAATCCGTCCATTGTTCATCGTAATTGCTCGATGTCAATATCCCTTTATCTGTGATACATTTCGGGCCTCTATAAACGCTGGTAAATTTCTTTCCACTTGAGAGATAGCCAACGTCCGATCAATTCTATATCTGACCCTTCCAACTAAAAACCGATTGCCATAACTTCCGCATATATTATCTATAAGGTCTTTTGGAAAAACTTCTAAACAATATAAAATTTTATCTTATCTGGAGTCTAACAATCTAATTAATTATCGGCTTTCGACCCAGAAAGTCAACTATGGGGAGATGATGATAAAAGTAACAGAAATTTGCATTCATACATGTTCTCTTCTTGTACACTTCTTTAAATATCTAAGGTATTTGATCGAGTTTGGCATGGTGCACTGTTATCTAAAGTTAACTCATATGGTAATTATGACAGTCTAAGAGCGTGGGGTATATCTGATTTTTTGAAGGAGTCACTCTGAATGTTGTTAAGTCAAGTAAATCTGTACAATGCTCTCAATAGGGATTTATAACTTATCGGGACAATAGGGACACTGCAATTTAGTAGAATTCAATGCATATAAGACCCTGCTCTCTAATTCTTGTGTTAACTATTGAGTTTTTTGGAATGATCACGTGCGTTTAATGTGGTAAAACGTGCTGCTGGGCGACTTGTTATCATTAGGTGACGTAAAAAATACTTATTTATACTTCCTGGAAAGAATTCAATGGCGAGGCTTATAAATGATACTCAAACCACTGATCAAATTGATTCAATTCAGCACACAGGCGTAATGTATGGGTGCGCACACTTCATTTTATAGATACTTCAATGGTAACTGTTCTGCTGAGATCGCCAATATCATGCCCACTCTTCAGGTGTATTTCTGTCGAAACATCTTATGATCGCACAGTCAAATTTAGGGGTACATTAATATGCGTACATCTTATCTGTGGAGCTGCCTGAAGAAGTGTGTTTCCTGAAATATATTGTTCCCAAAAATTTAAGACACCAGGCCCAATGTACTCCATTTTATAGCTACCTTCGCAATCACTCTCCTCCCACCTATACCGTGAGCCCATTTAAATAAAATTAAGTTTTAATAAATGATATGATACAATAAAAAAGATATTTTGTGCATGATCATTAAAGCGTAGCTGTTCCGAGAAAAATGACTTTGATATAAAAAAAAGACAAACTCGATTGATTAATCATTATTACCTTGCTTCATCAGGCTATCAAAGAAAGATGATATTTTAAAAGTCAGAGAATGCGAAATTTCGTACAATGTACATGCTACAAAGATCTGATTGGATATTTGCATCATCTCGCATTTGTAAGTAATATCTAATCATATTATTGATAACATATACATTTTGTTGTATAGTTGCTCAGGGATTTCTACATGTAAATTATATGGGTGTGTAATATTTATTATATTTATTATATTGTGACAAGTTACTTGTCTGTATATTACTAATTTTAATTAATTTATTTCTTACTATTATTTGCAATATGTATTAGTATTACACTTATTATATTGCGAAGTTAAAATTGTAATTCCATTTAAATTTGCTAACTTTGATTTATTGCTATAGTTAGTGACTAACTATATTTGTTAAAGTGATCACTTTTAATAATAATAATTGACAGTAAAATATGATTGATAATCCGACAAAATTAAGAATTGCTGGGGCCGTTATACTTCCACATATTGGTGGTTATATTAATGGTATTGTAACACGTAACAATTTGACACCATGGTATGAATCATTAAATAAACCTTGTTATCGACCACCAAATTGGATATTTGCTCCGGTATGGCTAACACTTTATAGTGGCATGGGTTATGCTTCGTATTTAGTTTGGAGAGATGGTGGTGGATTTGATGGTAATGCTAGAATGCCATTAATGTTGTATGGGTCACAACTTGCATTAAATTGGGCATGGACACCACTTTTCTTTGGAATGCATAAATTAAAATGGGTACATAAATATTTTTCTATTACTAATCTATTATACAAATCCTTCAAAATGCATTTTTTTTTTTTGTTTCTAGAGTTTTTATGCACTATTAACTTTAACTATGACAGCAGGTGCATGTGGATATTCATTTTTTAAGGTCAATCAATTTGCTGGACTTATATTTGTTCCCTATCTTACATGGTTGGGATTTGCATCTCTACTAAATTATTCAATTTATAAAAAAAATGAAATTGTCAGTGCTGATAAAACTGATTGATTTGTAATTGTTAAATATAAATTAATAGAATTATGAATTTAAATATATTTGATTTGTTTTATCTGTAGAAGAGGTATGTAGTTGTATTTATAATAATAAAAACCATAAAATAACTTACATATTATTTCTATTTTGATTAACAAGCAGAAAAAATGCGTTTTTCTTTTCATTGTTCTATAAAATGACGTATGATCTAAAAAGAATCTCACTTAGAAAGATCTACCTATGTGCAGTACTTCTGAATTATTGAAGTGGATTTTCAAGAGCCTATATTTAAAATTATCAATATAGACACATATGTAAACGAAAAGCTTTAGCATAAAAAGTTATATACACTTGACCTCCAGAATGTTTGTCAATTATCCATTAATGAAGATAATATTTTATTATTACATTAAACATAATTATATTGATTATTGAATGTTGAAACTCGTCATATTGTAAACCATTTGAACGGTAGGTGAATAGACTGCTCTATTGTTCTTCTGCTAAAAAACATACATATTTATGCAACTTTCAAATTACAATAACTGATGACACTAAAATAATCAAATTTGTCACACTACTATCTACAGACACCAATTTATTTACACACCAAATTGCCAAACTAATCAAATTTTTACCAATGTTTCTGAATAATACAAGAAACTCATTACAATTAAAGTGGTCTAAGAATTGTAAAACTGTGAATTAAATTAACTTCGGAACAATTTATAAAAATCATGCACATCATTCAATAATGAAAACAAAATTATATTTTTATTTTGATTTATGTCTATTTTTTAATATTAAAATGAGAAATAACAAATGAAATTATTGGTTATTGTGTGTTTCGATTTTATTCTCTAAAGCATATTAAATTAAAGTATTAAAATTTTGAAATAATAATTTATAGTAAGTAAAAAAAAAAAAAAAGAAACAAAAATTTACTGTAAAATAATACATTTTTTTTTTGTTTTTTGGTTTTTCAACACATTCCTCTATCTTGCACACGTTGTCTTGGTGCACATTTTATAATATTATCAACACGTAATATCATTTCTGCAGTTTCGGCAGCCGACAGTAAAACTTGACGCTTAACAACAAACGATTCTGTTATACCCAACTCTTTCATACAACCAATTTTTCCAACAGTCATATTTAAACCGGTTGTATTCTTTCCTTGAACATGTGCAGCCCTTAATTCAGATATTAATTGGGCCGAATCATAACCAGCATTATCAGCTATTATTGTTGGTAATTGTAAAAGAGCTCCTAAATATAAAATTTAATTATATTAGTATATTTTATTTAAAAATATTATATAATATAAATAGTTTACTTACTTCCAAATGCCTCAATTGCAATTGCTTCTTTACCAGCTGTTTCTGCAGCTTTTTTAAATACAGCACATGCCATTAATGCCTCCGAACATCCACCACCATAAACTATATGTGATTCTTTTACTGTAGCAGTTAATACACAAAGTGCATCATGTAAAGAACGATCAGCTTCATCAATAATTTGTTGGGTTGCACCACGAATAACAATTGTACAAGCTTCACCCAATTTAACGCCACTAAAACGTAACAGTATATCTTCACCAACCATAACCTAAATTAATATTGAATTATTTTCATATTATATTAAAAAAAAAAAAAAAAAGAAACACTAATAAAAACCTGTTCTATTAAATTACAAGTTCCAAGTTTAACTTGTTCAGGATTATCAAATGTTGAAACAATTTCACCACCAGTAACTAATGCTAATCGTTCAATACCATCAAAATCGGCATGCTCAATGGCCATAACACCAGCATCAGCAAATAATTGTTCAGGATAATTATAAATTAATTGTCTATTCAATAGAAATAAAATTGATAATTGCATTAACATAATAATAAATAATAATTCTCACCTATTTATAAATACATTACACTTGTGATTTAAAATCTTATTAACTTTATCCTTCATTTTTTCCTTTTCTGCAACTTCTAAATCGGCAATTTTTGCCATTGAATCAACCTTAACATTTGATCCGAATACCTTAATTTTATCTGCATCCATTGGTGTATTAGCAATAAGTATTGTTGCATTTTCAATACGCTTTGGTTGATGGACACCCGGTTTTTTATCCAATAGAAAACCTTCATCCAAAAAGGAATCATCAAGTGTACCACCAGTTTTTTTAATAATATGAATTGCACTTAATTCACCTGAACCCTTAAGACGTAATACAGCATCAACAGCAAGTTTAGCAAAAAATCTTTAAACAATTTAAAATAATAATAAAATTATTAAAAAAAAAGAAAAAAAAAACCAATTAAATTTCTTATTTTATGTGATTTTTGATAAAATAAAAACAAATTTCCACCTACTCTTTGTGTTGCGAAAGAATTTTTGAACTTAATGTTGTACGTGCAATATTCAATAGATCCTCACGAAAAACATTTTCATCAGCTGAATTATCTTTAGCAACACTTGTTAATGCATTGCGTGCCACCTCAACAGCTTGTCGCCAACCACCAATAATTATTTGTGGATGTAATTTTTGTTCAATTAATTTTTCCGCTTCACGTAATAATTCCGATGCCAAAACTGTGACCGATGTTGTACCATCACCGACTTCATCATCTTGTACCCTTGACATATCAACTAAAATTTTTGCCGCCGGATTATCAACACCAATTGATTTCAAAATTGTTGCACCATCATTTGTTACTTCAACACGACCAGCATTACGTCCATGTGCAATCAATATTTTATCCATACCTTTTGGACCCAATGTACTTTTAACAAGATCACCAATTGCAATGGCACCAATAAATGATGACATACGTGCAATTTCACCCTTTTCTTCTTGGGCTTCATTTTTCAATATACGTACAGGATTCAATGACATTTCCTGTTAAAAACAATAAATCCGTTTAATTTAATAAAAATTATTGTAAATATTGCAGTTAAAAAAATGTATGGATAATAAGAAAATCCTTCTCACAAGCTATTCATAGATTTTAAGAGGACATTTGAGAACAAATTTTCGTTGACAAACAGTAAGAATTAAAATATTCATTATACATATAATAAGATTTCATGTACACCACATATGTACATAGGTTGATACTACGATGTTACATTGTCACCACATGTAACATTAAATCTGAACTGAAATAATTATAATTGAAATTTTCTAACTGTAAAGATGTGATTAATAACCTACATGACAGTCGGTCACTTCATACGTCTTCAGACGATATTGTCACGTATCCTTGCAACTTTAAATATTGATGATTTTTCGATTTTGGCCGTCTATATACTGCTTGGTTATCATACATTTTAAACTATTTCAATATATTAAGAAGAATAAGATAAGAATAATATGAAGACGAATAACAAGTAGAAGAATATCTTCCATATTTGAGTAAAATTATTTAATGAACAAAGATTTAATCAATTGTTATGTTTTTTTTCATACACAAGCAGTCTCCCGTAAATAATTCTTCAGATTTCAATCCGTAATTATATTTACACACAGAGAACACTTAATTTTATACCATAAACAATTACCGATTTAGACAAAACATTTTCGCTTTTTAAGATAAATAATATTTATACATTTCTATTATTTAATTATGACTAGATGGAAATGAAGTTGATGAAAGTTTGCATATGATCAAATAGACACGACGACGATGATTAATAAAAACTATGATGCAGTACCTTTCTGTTGAAGATTGTTAATATTATAATAGAAATTATGTATGCACGCTTACAAATCACCTACATTGTATTCAAAGTTAATATTACCTTAATATAAGCGCTAGTTAGTAACAATTTAATAAGTAAATTCAGTTCTAATTTAATTTCAATTCAAAATCTTAACATTCAATTTCTCGTCTTGACACTCATAAAACATAACCTAAATATTTGATTAATTAATTATAAATGAAATATACATTAATCCACTATAATAGTAATCATTTTTAATTAATAATAATTTCATTATTTAAATTCATAATTTTTGTTATTTTAAAATTAATCGATTTATAATTTTTTAGAATCATCTAGAATTTCACGTGGGATAAAAAAAATATCGCCGACACCACCCGGTTTATTATTACCAATTAATATGAATATTATTATATTTTTTTGAAAAGAATTATGAAAATTATTTTTAGTGTATATGCAATAAATTGATAAATAAAATAAATATTATAATATTAATTACCATTTTCTCAAAATTTATTTGTTAAACCTTTTACTGAAACAAAATTATATTCACGTTCACGAGATCTTCTGCACAATTTTGACATAAAACCAAGTTTAATTTAAACTGCCAAACAAAACCAGTTCAATATGAATCTAATTGGAATGATATATTGTTAAAAGTAAAGGAAAAATTTGGTGAAGATTGTACATGTTTAAGACAGTATATAACATGAAATGGTAATGATTTTTTAAAGCAGTTGTGGGAAGTGTAGTTGATAGTTTTAAGGATTGCGTCGAATATTTGAATTAAATTGATGAATTGAATTTATTATCTGATCCGTATTAAACAGGAGCAGCTGACGGAATAAACATTTAATTGGTAAAACAAGTAATAATATAAATATTGCATGCAACGATAAGCGAAAACCGAAAACCGATTCTATGGTGGACGACGCCGGCCATCATTATTTAAATTTTAATCTTATCGTAATTTAGAATATGATTTCTAAAGACTATTATACATTGTTAAGCGTGAAATCCAGTATAATTATTAAAATGCTACAACTGGAATGTTTGTTATATCAGGAAACCTTGAAGATGGATGTGTTCAACAAAGCTTTTTCTAGAATGTACCAAGAATGTCAATAACTGGAGTTGCAAACATTGCAGTGACAAGTATGAAACAGAAAAGAAGGTATGTTGTATTGTATTTTTAGTGATACAATATAATATTTACTATCAATGTAAATGTTATTATCACATTACTTTGAAGGTGACAACTGGAAAACATAATCTGCCAGTGTACCTAAGCTCGAAATAATGGCATATATGTGATATATGGGGGGAAAGTATTTACCATTACATTGTGTCTATAGTGTCACAACAATGATATAAGATCACGGTTGTAAATTTGCTGTAGTTTCTCTGTTTGATAGTAAATGACTATGTATTGTAATTTGTTGACTTTTTTTCATGTGTTTACTAATATCTCTTTAGACAGAAATATATTTGGTTTCTTACCATTGTATAATGGATACACATTTCATCCCGAAAACTTTGTTTCAACATTATCGTGATATATGAATTATCGGCATAAAATAAGTCAATAGTCAAATAAATAATTACACTTCTCCGACATGACGACAGTGAATGCTTTGTGTGGAATTCGTAGTGAATGCGTTGAAAATATAAAGTTAGCCACAGTGTCATCGACTCGCAATTAAATAGCAGTGTATTTCATTTAAATAACTTGGACATGTAACCATTACGATAGCACAATTCATAATTATAGGTTAACATTGATCTAATTCAGTTAATGGATTTGATGTGATACAATCTAAAACGAATATGCCGATGATTTTAGATTAATTCCAGCAATGTATCGAAAGAATGGCAAATATATTCATATTATTGCATGCAAAATTAAATTTGTCATTTAAACGAGTATAATATAACAAACTTGCTGCCAAGAATTGTCAATATCTAGACTGGAAAACAACCTTTGAAAACAACTGAATCATTGGATAATATTTCTACATTTATATAACATATATTTTTTATTGTCGTCTCATTTAAAATGATTTAAAATAGTTTGGGTCAGGAGCAACAATTCTCATGAATCTCCTGATCAAGTGCTTCCACGAGATATACAAATTTTTAAATTAAGACAATCAAATTATTTAAGTCACTTAAAATAGTAAGTGCATATTTTAGGATCTAACATCAATTCGAATGGAGTGGTGGTGGCCGACTATCATCGAGGTTACTTAACCAATCTTTATCTCCACGCAGTATCGCTGGTAACTCGATCACGATATATGTCATAAGCATGCCATAAGTTAAAAAGATAGTGTTAATGTCGCATTTGTCGACTGGTTGCAAAAAACAACTCAACAACAAACTAGGTAACTGGGGATTTATGAACCACTCTATTGAACTATTTACATAATTGATCATAATGTCACCCTATGCGCCTTTGATACGTAAAGGTTCTGTCTATTTACACTAGCGAAATTTTATGGAACGTTAACGGCGAAAGTATGAAAACGTGACCAAATAGTCTCTCTATGATGACGATTTTGATTTGGTATATTAGAACCATGCTTAAAGCAACGAAGCTGGTACAGAAATTTGAGAGATACAAACACAATTGAATTGTGCTAGATTTGAGAAAAGAGCAACGGAAAAAAGGTATACACCTACTGGTCACACTTTTTTGTTTTCTGGAAGTAACAGTATTGTGGATGCAATTTATAGGAAATTATAACGAAATCTTATTAGAATAAATATTAGTGCAGATGTTGGCTTGAATATAAATTGGGATTCTGTAATGGATGTGCGGTTGAGGTGTGGATGTATACAGTGATCAATATTTTGTTTCTAGACAGATCAGTAACAAACAATATTGACAAATGTAAAGCAACTTAAAACTTCGGAACATATTAATCTTATTAGACTGCTAAAATATTTAAATACTATGTGGATCTGATGATAAAGCTGACCGAAAAGGATATTATTCTAATAATTGTAAGTTGATAATACAATAATAATAGAAGTTGATAATACAATAATAATAGAAGTTGATAATACAATAATAATAGACAAGATAAAATATTTATTTGGCAAAAGTGACGTTATAGTGACGGCAGCTGAATGCTAAGTGAGGTGTGTGGCAGATCGACATACATGTTTGCTTCTATGTTCACATGTTGATAATGACACAATTGCAAATCAAATAGATTTCCATTCGTGAAAATACTGGTGGAGTAAACTGTACAGTATTGTAATGTATTAAAATGAGTACAAGAATGTCAAAAAAATTGCACTACTGGATCAGTTAAAATAGTTGTCTTTTAAAACATATTTGGAAATTTACAAAAAAAATTTTTTTTTAAATTATAATAATAAATTGGACGACAAACATCCAGAGATTGCTCAACCTATATTTACCTCGTCACGCTATCACACCAAATACGATCACAGGCTATGCAAATTAGCAAAAATAGAAATAATGATCATATTAGACATAGTCGTCATTCATAGCCCTATAGTAAAATAAACAAAATAAATATTTGGGACCAATTATAACAATGCGATAAAATGTGTATTACTGAAGACAGCGGTCGAAAAATGCTACTTATAATTAATGGAGGCTAATAACACGGCGAAAGAAACAAACGCCCCGGCGAATTAGTCAAGCAGTATATAGAAAAGTAACAAACGGCACATTATATATATATATTTTATTCACACAGCAGAGCTCGTTAGAACTGTTTACTCAAATGCAAAACCCATCACACTCTTTTAAAATGTTAACATTTATAGTGCAATTGATTCCGTTTCAGTTAAGAAATTTGTTCACAAATAAACCCCAAGACCTTAGTTGCAAAAACCTATTGTATTTGATTACGTTCTGTTACATCATCAACATCAACATCATCATGCCTCCCACCTGCCCGTCTGCTCGTCTGATGCCTATTAGACCTTCCGCAACTTTTTATTTTTTTTATTATGAATTTAGCATTACATTAAGAATTACTGAATTTTGACCGGGATTTGAAGATACATATTTTACATGTATCCTAACATATTTATACTATTAATTATTTAATTTTTATTTCAGGAATTTATTTCAATATTAATTTAATTTGCAAA
>JANSTX010055122.1:0-10436 GCA_027564355.1 Penthetria funebris
ATATACGGATACATAATAGCACAGTAGGATACACGTAATATGTGTAAAATTTCAAAAAACATTCTGTTTTTCATCAAAATTACGTAATTGTTTTTAATATCGTTTTTATTCAAAGCCATACATCAAAATTACTGAATCCATCTTTGACTTCACGTAATGTCACACCGATCACATGAATATATGTCTGCTACAATCTCGTATATCAACAAATGTCATTGATAATAGAAATCCTGAATAAATATCATTTTAACTTTTACGTCTCAAGCATGCATAGGGTGGAATTACAATGTTAATTTGTAATTTCTAGTAACCAACGTTAGATTTCATTTGAGTTAGATATAATAAACTGTCATTATCAATGATTATCCTAACAATTAAAGATCCAACTTACTCATCACAAAATCAAACTGCCTCCACGAATAACCCAAATTCGTTTTCAGCACCTTACTAATATTGCAGAACATGAAGCAATAACTAATGAAGAAATTGCTGAGGCTGTATCCCTGGCTAATCACTCCATTCCATATAATAAGCTAAATCTATATGTTGTTGGAATATCCTGTGACTCTAACGATAAAACATTTTTATTAAACAAATACCTGCTTAATATTAAAATTGCCATTGAATGTCTACGACCAACCGGCTTTCTTCAATGCAAAATAAAGTGACGTTAACCAATTTAAGTGCTTGGACAATTGTATACTGGTAGTTTAATTATTTTAAATTAATGAAAATAAGACAAAAATTATGAAAATTAATAAAAATTAATTGAACATATGTAAGTTGATTTAATATGTAAAATAATTTTAAATTTTCTAAAATTATTCCTTGTGAAAATTGTGTTCAACATCAATATCAATCAATCTACTAATAAAATCCTTTTTGGTGAATTTTATGTGTTCGGGATTATTTTTTATGACTCTCTGTATTGCTATTATTCCAGAATCACATTCCATAATATATAAGGAACAATCAAACGAATACTATGTACATATAAATTTACAAATTATAAGAGATCGTTGGCCCAAAATTCGGTATGCGATATTTCAGAATTAAATTTTCAAACAGCAATAAAGCTATATGATATATTATTAAAGGGAAAAGTGTCTGAAATAAATAATACTTTTTCCACATAAATATTCATTGTGGGAATATTAAAGGCGGTGTTGTTTTGGTAAACGCTTAAGAATTTATAAGCTGAACGATCGTGATTTATTGTATTATTTTTAATTTTCTTGCTTTGTTTTTTATCTTTCAGAATTATTCACACGATTTAAATAAATTTTAATGTGATTTCGGATTATAAAAAAAAAAAAAAAAATCCGGTTTCTGTTTGCTATACCATTAATGTAAATTCAGTACCCTCATATAAATTTAAAAAATTCTGAATTTACCGGCAGCATTTGTTCATCTATTATATTTAAGCACATCTTCTTACAAATCAGAAGTTATACATTTATTTCTAAGTGAATAATGTTGATGAATGAAGTGGTCACACTATCAACGAGTATACTTTCCTATTATGTATCAGAAAATGCAATGTGGGTGAAAATAACGACTGATAAAAATATACGTCTTATCGCGAAAGATGGATATAATATTTTTAGCAATGAATTCTGATCAATTAGCAAACATTCGACAATATTATGAGATTTGTGGCATCTGAAAAAATTCTCTTAATATAAGTTGCTTGATAGTCAGCTTTTTGGTTACGAAAACGGACACGATTTGGAATGTAATACGTTAGAACAGTGAGTCAGGTGGCTCATGAATTGATGATGTACAAACTCTTGGTTTAAGTGAGATTTAATGGAAACAAAATGAAGAAAATGCTATCATCTTTGGTAAAATATTTTTGTTTTTATATGAATCACAGTAGTGGCTCTAATTTATTGCTATAACGCCGAAACGTAGACTGGAAGCAAATATCAGATAGAATATTCATAGTAATATACAAAAGTAGTGTAAAGTATATGACAATATTTCAGATTTATACACCAAAGATGCAGTTTTTTAAGTGGTTTTAAAACATGTGGCAGATGAGTCGCATCACCATTGAAAGATAGACAGCTTAATGGTGAATAACAAAGTCAATTTTTTCATGTACTGAAGCAAATCAAAATACTTGAAGTTTATATATAAATTTACTAAATGAATGTTAACATCTTATGTGCATGTATAGTCTCAGGATAATACTTATGTGATCTGACTGTAAAACTAATGTGGTACTTATTTCGATTTAGTGTAATAAAAATACCCTAAAATAAAACAAGTAGTAAACTTCAGTTTTTAAACACCACTTAACGTTCCTGCCTGCCTCATACTAAATTTGAAAAATAAAACCCTTTTTAATTGAATAAATTTGTAAATAACTTTTATCGTTACTGTACGCCTACTACTAAGATAATAACTTTTTTTTTTACATATATCTAATACCATTCACGTTTCCTTATGTCTTCTTATGGTAATGAAATACAGAAACTTTTGAACACATTGTTTATTCTGTTTTAGATTATAAATATCACTTTTTCTACTATGACATGAAGTCAAACAAGATGTATTTTATATTACTATCATATAATGTCCATGGTATATCCGTAGGAAATTTGATTTACTAAAAATGTGATGATTTCGCATAGAAAGAAGGAATGCTAATCAAACATTGTATGAAAGGTAGTACTTAAGAGAGTGAATATAAGAAGGTGTTCACGTCTTATATAAATAATACTTATGCTTTATAAATTATTGTCAATTACAGTCGATTTAATTGTATAGGTTCTTAAATATGTTACTTATATGGTCCTTAATTTTACATTCGATATTGATCTTGATTTGATAGCGTATCGTGTAAAATAGGTATGGATTTTATTGCTTTTGTTTTTAACAAGGCTGAGGACATTCATATAACTAATTAAATAGTTCTGGAATATATCAAAAATCTTAAATTATATCGTTTTCTACCAATTTTCTTAACAAGATTTATTTTTTGTATATTACATTTATCAAATGGCTTATTACATTTATCCCCATACTTTGTGTACTGGTATTTATTTACAAAATTATTACATAATGTTATTTCAGTTTAAATGCAATGCAATTGGTTTGGAAATACCATATTCACTAAACACGTTTTAAGTTTATTTTGATAAATTTACATGGCACTAAGTCTCACAGGTACAAGAACTACTGTTTCTAGTATTTTGCATCTATACATAGAATGACATACATAAATGTACGGACTTATCTCAGAAAATCCGATATTGGTAAAGTTAATATAGTCAAAATAAGCACCACGTTCACTTGAACATAAGAAAAATAGTTTTAAAAAAATATGCAATTCTCGTATATTGTAAGAGTAGCTTATGTTTGATTACTTATTTTTGATAATTGGATTAGTTTATAGCAACTGAAGATTGCCATGTGAAGATAATTTTAAGGTATGATTGTAATAATGTAGTATATTGAGTAGGGTTGTTAAGCATGGTTTATGTTTTCGATAGTAAAATTCGCATCTACGTTAAGACAATTTACATTGAATTTGTGCAATTGTTATATCATAATACACTGAGTGTCCACAAATAATCAAGAAAACGTGGTGTTTAAGATGCTAGATCAAATACAATTATTCTTGTTCACTCGCCAAAAAATTTAGTTTAATATTAATCGAGTGTCATGTTAAACTACGTTGAGATTAACCCAATATGTTAATCTCAACATTCTGTTTCAGTTATCTACAATACATTTTTGTTCTTTTTTTCAACATATGACTAGCAAAAACTTCATTCCAATTTTTTTTTTGGAACATCTTAGTGCAAATGCTGATGATGATGATGATGATGATGATGAAGGAAAATGTCTATTCTAATTCTTAGATTTTCCATTTAACAAACGATTTCTTCAATTTATAAGGCAATTATATTCACATACAAAATTCATTAGAATATATACAAGAATATTCAAATTTATTTAACGTCAATACATTTCAAAACCATAAAACCCATTTAGTGACAAGTATTTTCAATTAACAATATATTTTAGAATATCTTGAGTGTTCATCTTATGATATATGAAACATTATTTCATTATTATTTGAATAGGCAATCATGCAGAGAGTTCTGCAAAGATAGCAAATTTTCATCACTAGACGCATTGTGAGAAATCCTATTAAATTAAATTGCATTTTGATGCGATGTTTGCGAATACAAATTTATATTGAGAATTTTCTTTTCATGAAATACTATGATAATTCTCTATGTACACGTGTAAGCATATAGAATGAAATAAGTGATCAGCTCAATATATCAAGTTAAATTACTTGTCCATTATGGAAATTTAATTTGATTTGCTAATAATATTCATTATAAAATATATGTAATTAAACCTATTCATTAAGATGAAAGATGATGAATGGGGTGATCGACCATTATCAAGGTTATTTAGTCCCATCTTTGAATCCACGTGTGATCGGAGCAATAAACATTGGATTAATTTCACTTTTCTGAACTATTTATAAGTGTGCATATAAATAGTTATGATTGATACTATATTTACCAGTTGAAAAAACGTTTCTTACACTTGATAACACTCAATTCATTGTGATATATAATATCTGAAAAATTATTATATTATCCTGTATGTAACAAGGAGAAATTGTTGCTCAATAAGATAATAACTTGGATCTATTATATGTACATACGAGTATAAGTTAAAGTTTGAAACAAATTCATTTGTGGTGGGTGCAAATTAATTGCTATATTATTTAAGTTTATAGTGAATAGCTCATTCACCAAGTAGACCAATATTCGATAGGAGGATTATAAATGCTCATATATATATATCATCTAAAACATTTGACGTAATTCTATAAATTATGCCACGGAAATAACATAATACTACATTAAGCACCAGTTATGTATCATCTTGATTTTTCACCAAACAAGCTCTTGTTTATATTATGTATATCCAATTCTGCTGCTGTTTTATATGCCAAAATAAGGAATAAAATGACTCAAATCAATTAATCAATTCAACAAAACCACTAAGTAATTTGTTATTTTATTTCTTAGATGTTACGTATTATTTTAGCTTTGAACGTCGATTTGAAGTTGTAAGTATATGTGACGAGAACGCCGTATATAGAAATTGATAAGGTTTGACTATTTATATTCTGAAAATCATTGCTTTCCAATTGATGTACGTTCCGTAATAAATTACCGGATCTTATTAATATATGATTGTAAAATGTAACATTTTGAATACAATATTGATTAGGTCTGCGCTTTTCTGCATAATTTATAATTTCTTTATTATTTTAGAGTTTTCTGTTATTTTGCGAAAATAATTAATTCACCAAACTTCACTTTCAATGGAATTATTCTAAGGAGAATTTTATTTTTCCATTGGCTTCATAGTATGTGGCATGTGGTCTTGTTGGAACTAAATAATAAATGCAATATTTTTCTTTTTTTGGCAATAAAAATTGATTGATCTAAATGAATACGATTATCGGTAAGGCTAATGATTTTACCATAACATGGGTCATATCAACGAATAAATATTTATGATTGCAAAATTGATTCATCTAAATAAATACGATTATAAGTAAGGGTTAATGATTTCACCATAACATGGATCATACCAACGAATAAATATTTATGAATGCATTTTCAATTATTAAATTTGTTGTGAAAAAATTCTAGAATATTGCATACGAGGTCGGAATTCAAATGTAACAAATTGTTATTAAGTTTTGTGATCCGATGCCAATTATGGGATAAAAAATAATGTCAATACTTACAAAATCATCCCTTTATTTTAGTATATCCTATATTATACATATAGTCATTATTCACTATTTACCCAAACATAGTAAACTCATATAGGACATTTTATATTCACTGTATACGAGTTTAGTAATGGAAATTTATATTTAAGTAAATACCAACGAATCATTCAAATGTAATGTACCTTGATGATAAAAAGCTTTAAAGCCAATTAATATGGTAATATGTCACATTTATTTTGTTCAACTATGGGAATATTATGTTTAAAGAATTAATTGCTATTTATTACAATATACATAAATCGCACATTATGTGGCACTGCTGATAAAATGATTTTCATCGCATTATATTGTCTAATAACTTCTTTTTTTCCATTAGCCTATAAAGTGTGATACTTTCAATTTTACATTTATTGTCATAATTTTCCTGTTTAATAATTTTTCATTTACATTATCATCGAATATTTGCTTTTTTATCGTAATCAAATTAATAGATCTCCTCCCATATCTGCCACGAAT
This sequence comes from Penthetria funebris, assembly GCA_027564355.1. Lineage (NCBI taxonomy): Eukaryota > Metazoa > Arthropoda > Insecta > Diptera > Pleciidae > Penthetria > Penthetria funebris. Next base: position 6,302 of record JANSTX010055122.1, read on the forward strand.
TCAGAATCCTGACGTACGCCTGCATCTATTCGAAATAGGTCATAAGTAAAATAATCCAGAGTGATCTAAATTGAGCGCCTCCTTCAAAACATCAGATATATGCGAAATTCGTATTTCCAATCATTAATTAAATTGTTAGTCTACAAATAAGATAGAATTTAATTGTTTAGAATTTTTGCCATGACGTTAGATAATATGGAAGTTATGGCAATTATGGTTTTTAGTTGGAAGGATCAGATTTTGAATCATTTTTAGGTTATATTTCAATTTACCCATGACTACTATTCAAAAATTCAAATACTGATTAACTATGCACATTTTCCTATGTATGTCAAGATTATAGACCCTATTATATTTCAATTATTATTATTTGCATTATACTATAATTTGTTTCACAGTGTATGTCTCATAATTCACTCATTTGAAGAATTTATTTGAATCATTTTTTTAAATGAATCAATAATATGATCAATATAATGGGCATAATGGGCATATTATGATCATACATTAATCAGGATAGTATCAATTCATCAGAACCATATAAGGGATAGTATATTTCGAAAACAATTGTATGGGAATTTGGTTGTAGAAGGAAACCCATAACACCCGCATATTATATAATATTATTTTTCTTACAAGTAAACAATATTGTTATATATTTTCTTTGTTGTTTAATGCTTCCTGTTCGGATAAATGTAGAAATTTTATATTTAAAGAAATATTTAATCCTAAATAAAATAAAGAATATATGGCAATAAACATATATAGTGAATAAGTAGAGCATAAATTGCAGTCATTGTGATATTATACTAGTACAATACCAGTGCAATTCTCTATATTGCATTTATTCCAGAATTTGTTTACCCTCTTTATTCCATGTTGAACTTAGCACAGGATTTATTTCCCTACAGGATTGTTAGAATTTACTCATTGCACAACTCTGTATACTAATATTTACAGAGATATAGCTTATGTTCCATTTGTCTACATTGTGGTGGTTGAGGTTTAGGGATTTTATTTACATATAATTGTGTGACTATATGGCAAGGCACAGTTTTGAGTATTGTTTATGTAATTATCCCATTATAAAACACTAAATGAAAATTTTGTCTTTATTATGTAAACATTCAAAATAAGAAAAGCATTACATAAATGTAAGTTGTCACTTACAACTGTCTATGGGGTATATTTGTTAATATGTGAAGTTCGTACCCTAAACATTAACTATTTAAAAAATAATTAACCATATTATCATATACTCGTATATATTTATATACATATATATGTATGCATACCAAATTATTAATGCAATTGAAACACTCTATGGATATGAATATGTGATCATCATTTCAGGTCTATATCTGAACAACTCAGTAGAGTGTGATCCCAATCTATCTATAGCCATTTGGTTAGATGCCTAATTTTTAGTTCGATCATGCGTTAGGACTTGACATAACTTGTGACCGAACTTTGGTAGATTTTCTCTGTTTCACTCTCTCTCAATTGCAAACATAATTTAATTCATTTTCTTTTAAAAAATTGCATAACAAATCATTTCAATTACATACTTTTTTTTCAATTTTTCCACAACCACAACAGAAATAATTTTAAAATATTTTTCATTAAGCGTTTAATTTTCATAACGAATCCATCCTTGATCAACTTCTAGCAGTTCAACTACTAAATAAACGTTTATAGTCAATTAAACTTATCAAATATTATATACCATGAACCTCACTAAAGATGTTGTTCCAATGTAAAGAATAAACTTCATTAAAGATTATGGTATATTAGTCGAATTCGTATAGAGTGCCCATTTAAGGGCAATTCAAAGATTCCACTGAAAAATACGATATATAAAATACGATATTAAAAAAGTAGATAAATGTCATTTAAATTAAAGGGAAATCTATATAAAAGTGTCATGAGAGCGACAATAATTTGCAGTTGTGATCGATGGGCTGTCAAAAGGAACCGCATATACAAAAGTTACAAATAACCGAAATTCGATCAAGAATATAATTAAAAATAACCGTATTTGAAGTGGTTTAAATAGTGCCACTTTTAGACTACATCGTTACCATAATAAATCCACTCACAGCATAAAAAAGTGTTGATAGTATTCGAAGGCCAAAATGAAGATGATGACCTTTGCCACCATATTTAAATGAACATTTAATGACTTTCACCAATCGAAAAATTTGGGGAAACTATTTTTGTGAATTTCATTTTGGAGTTGCAAAAAATAGTAACCATTTTCAGATAATGTTTTTTAAACGATGAGAAAATCATAAAATGTAATGATTACGATTATATTCATTTTCAAGCTATATATAGTCGTAATATCATAACGGAAATGTTTTCTCTGGATATCTTTAAACTGAAAATCTCAGATTTACAATAATGCTTAGTGTAATTTGTTTTTTTTTTTTTTTTCTTGCATTTCTGAACATTTTAAATTTCATTTTCCCATTCAAATCGATTTCATTTTCCGTATGACTACGAGTACAACAGGGAAATTACATGTATTTACCAATAAAATATGTATTTCAGCGTTAATGTACTTTAACCCTATCACAGCCACTCCATTACATATACAATGGGTTCCATTGTCTATCCTATGCCCAAAATGGGTTCTAAGATCCTTACAATGACATAGCTATACATAGTTCACAGATCCTTACAATTACATAGCTATAGCCATATTAACTTTATCTTATACATGTTCTTGGAAAAATTATCAACTTCAAGATTATATCTACCTAATTGATTTTATACAGCAAATGAATGTTGACAACACAATGCGAATTAAAGTAAATGGAAGGTTCACAAATGAAATACCAATATCAATTGGAATCCGTCACGGTGACAGTTTGAGCCCAACATTGTTCAATATGGTTATGAACATACTTAGATCTTACACACTATCACCGATCATTCACTCAGATATAGAATCAGAAGTGATGATATTCGAAATGAATGTTAAATTCAAGACAATAATCAGAAGAGGTTACAGTTAATAAAATTATTAATTTAATTTGACTGTACTATGTCACTTTTATTTTATATATTTTCTTTAATGAGTAATTGTAAACTTGCGAAAATTTATCCGGTTGATAGTGCGGTGAATTATTTTAATTAAAAATTCGCAAGTAATGTGGCAAATGAAAATGCTTAAATTTGGAAATGTTATAAATACTGTGTGATTAATTTAATCCAATTTAGATATGTTAGATATGATACTCATCATCATTTACTATCAAATACGCATTCTTTCTGTATACTATTGGAGTACTTAGTAGTTTATGATCTTTTCCTTGAATTACCACAATTGCTTATTAACTATATTTTATTACATTGAAATCAACGAATATTCATCGAAATATAAATTTAAATTGGTTTTTTATTGATTTTTATAACCCAATTCGTAAATTAAATTAATGACATATAATTTATCTTTTGTGATAATCACACATTATATGTAAAATACAGAATGAGGATATATTTTGCAGTTTAAATTTTAAAACAAAATTTCACCTATTACGTGTAGGTAATATATTAATTTGCATAAATTCATACAGATAATTAAAATATTTAAATTATTAGTTCAGTTTGAAAATGATTTTGAATCATTTAATGAAATTAGAAGTTTCTATAGTCATCGTGAATGTTATCATACCATCAATTGATAGCACTATATAACAATATCCATATAATACGTTTCTATTATAAATTGTTTCGAATTCAATAGCATATTAATGTACTTGAGTTCAAAAGCGTCACTGCATTGTTTAAAGTATTGTTCGAAATACTACATAATACCCTCCATATCCTCTATAACCTAAGTCAAAGTAAATTTCATTATTTGTATTAAATTTATAATATGCAAAATTATGTCAATAAATTATTAGTTTCTTATCTTCTCGATTCTCATCTTGTTAACATATTCACTCATTAATTACTTAATTAAATTAATTTGTCTTATCAAAATCTGTACTGTATGTACTATGTGTATATTGCAGAATGTTCAAGTACTACTCATATATATAATATCTACCCTTAGAAATTATCATATGTTTTATGTGTATTATTATATGTATCATATTGGATCAAGTGTAGCACACATTTCATTATC
>JANSTX010055123.1:0-10436 GCA_027564355.1 Penthetria funebris
AAAGGTTGCTCCACAAATATGGTTTAATACATCAAAGAAATTAATTAGCTCTGAAAATATTGTATTTTCATTGTTCTTACGAATTAAATTTTTTCTTCCCACCTTACGTGGAATTAGGTAAGAATTGTTATTTATGTTTTTTTTTTTTTTCTAATAATTTTTTTATTTAAATTACATAGAATCAAAATTTCACGTTGATTAAAATTAATTTTAAAAAATGAAGCATATTATTAAGCATATATCATTTATTGCATATTGTGTGGTGTACTAATACCTTTATATTGCTCAATCTAATATTTACCTCCTGGCGATAATCACCAGAGATAATAAGACTTATGAACATAAATTGTTTAATACATAATACAATATTGTTAGATCTTCGCAATCTGAGCTCGGTGCACCCACTTGCATAGAAATTCAACTGTTCAGCAAATATAGTACTGTCTTTAATTTGGATACATCCCTACGTATCGATGATAAATCTATTGTTCCTTTTTGTACTGTTTCATACCATAGAAAACTGTTTTTACCAGACCTTGGTCTAAATTTTTCTTTTTATAAGGTAATATCATCAGAAATTACAATATGCATAAATTATAAAATTTTATATATTTGATAATAAAGTACTATTAAATTAAACTATTGCTTTTAAATTGAATTTTATACTATTCTTAAATTTGTTTAAGGTTACTCTTAAAAGTGAAATACAAATAAATTTTAACTAATTCAATTCGTAATTATTAGCTCATTGGAATCTCGACACCTATTATTTTTACAACTTCGAAAAAGCATTTTGGAACGACATATTCTGTGCACTGATGATGATTTAATTTTGCTTGGTGGATTGGCATTACAATCAGAAATTGGTGATTTTTTACCATCGGTAAATATTTCCAATTATTTAGTTTTAGATTCTATTTTTTTCGCTAATGTGAAATAATTTAATTGATTGAACATTGTAAACATATTATATTTTTCTACTCGTATTGGAGATGAAATTTACAGATTATTTTACTGTGTCACATTATCTTCCTGAGGGTGTTTACCATAGAAATAGAGAGATGGCAAATTATTTAAAAAATTCTCATTTTTCAAAATGTGGAATTCATCCGAAAGAAGCTGAACAACAATTTATTAGATATATTCAAGAATTAAAAGAATATGGATTGCATTTATATAGTGCAATATGGGTAAAATAGTCATATATATATATATACATTTATTTGCATATAATAAAATTAATTTGAAATATTTTATTTGAATATAAACAATAGTCAACAGATGAATGTGTAGATTATGATGTTTATGTTGGTATATCATTAAATGGGATAACATTATTTCAAAGGACATCTGGTATTTATAATGCCAATTTAAATCAATTTGTAAATGGTAAAAGTTCATATCAAAGAAAAGTGTATGCTAATTTTGATTGGTTAGAGATTGAAAATTTATGTTTCTCAAAATGTATTTTATGTGTTGTTGTTCGAAAGCCCGAAAGTCTTAAAGCCAAAGACAATAATAGGATTAAATATAAATTTAAAATGGATGGAAGAAAGTACGTTTCAAACATAATCATGGTTTATACAATAAAATTACATTACATTCAATTTAATAATTAAATTTTTTATTTTCTCAATTATTTAGAAGTTATTTTGCATTTACATTAGCATCAGAACATCATAAATTCTATATGAAATTAAGAAATTCATTTATATCACTAAAAACTATAGCCGATGAATTAAATATTCCCCTATTACAATCATCATCATCAGCAATAATGTCAACATCACCATTTGAGAATAGAAAAATTAATTTTATACCTTCAGATTATGAATTAAATATTAATAAAATTGATAATATTAATAAAAATATCGAAAATATTAATGAGGTTAAAATAATTGAAAATAATAAAAAAATTGAAAAACCATATAGGGGTGCAGTAAGTTGTGTTAGAAATTTTAAAAAATCAATGTTAAATGACAATCGATTGTTAAAATTACGAAATAAATTCTTAAAACGTTCAAAGTCAACACTTGATGATCATCCGCCACGTACCAGTATCGATGATATGGATCATAATAATAAACAGATTGATGATGAAGAAAATGTTAATACCTGTGAAGAGAATCAAAATAAAGAAAATGAGCGACCACGATCATCATTAACAACTATAAATATTCCGAAAATTGTAATGAGTCCAAATAGGAATCGCGTGAAAATGGGTACAAGGGTTTTTTCTGCACAATTCCTTAATAAATCAATTGAAAATATTGCCGAAAATGTATTGAATTTATATCATAATTTTGATGAAGCATACGATGATGTTATTACAACAACTTTTAATCCATATAATATTAGAGAAAATAATTTAGCAACCATAAATAATAATTTTAGAGGATGTAATTTCGATAAAACAATATCGAAATTAAATCATGGTGATGTTGATGATTATGGTGATGATGATGGTGATGACTTATCATTGAAATCGTCTAGTTTAGCATCATTATACCTTCATTCTGAAAAACAATCTGAAAAATTTTCCGAATCACCATTACCATCTGAAGCATATGTTATACGTAAGATTTTTTTCCATTGTAATAAATATTTAATTCACAATATCGACGCTATCATTCTTTTACAGATTCCAGCATAAAAAGTACCAGTGAAACAAATTATTTTTGTTTACAAAATGAAACTGTTTCTGAATCATTATTGGATAAATTCAATAATTTATCTAATATCAATTCAAATAATGATCGAATAATTACAAGAATAATAATCAAAAAAGATAATAATTTACCAATTGAAATGGAACATAATAAAATCCAATTTGAAGAACAGAAATATCAGAAGAATAAAAAAGAGTTTTCGTTTTTAAATCAATCGTTTATTAAAAGAAGAGTGTCTAATCAAACTAAAAATGTTGATAATAATTTTACTCCAGAATTTACATTAGGTATTAGTATTGTTCAAGGAACTGATAGTGATAATGTTTATGTAAAGGATTTAGTACCATATGGACCCGGTTTTAAAAGTGGCATACAAATTGGTGATCAGGTAATATTATACTGATAACTAAATATATGAATGTTAAGTGCATAAAAGATCATGATCATGTAAACCTTTACTCCTCAAGGGGGCCCATAGGGCGTAAACTCAAATAACTATAATTGAAATTTTCCAACTGGAAAATATAGGATCAATTATAATTATCTATAGTTATACATTTGAGTGGTGTAATAATCCCCAGATACCTAGTTTTTTGTCGAATTGCACCATATATTTAGCCACTATCATACGCCATTAATGGCATATACCATGATCGAGTTACCGGTGACACCGCGTGAGGGTAAAGCATGGTTGAGTAACCTCGATGATATTCGGCCACTCCATTCATCACCAATAAAAGAAATAAAAGATAGTACAAATAAAATATTTAAATACAATATCTGTTATTCACCATTTTTTCCAAATTGATGAAAGAAAATAAAATTAGTAATATGCAAATGTCTATGAATTTTAATAGTGTAACGTTAGCAATAATTTAGTGGACAAACAAATGTTATAGGAGAAATGAAATTCATTTAGATTTTAGTAGATTTTGTCCTTCAGTGCAGGCATTAAAGATTAATTTCCAAATGAATTCTAGGGTATCGCAGAAATGAATTCAACGGTATCCATCAAACAAACACAATACACATCATTAATATAAACCTTCAAAATCAAATGACTAAACGCCATAAAAAAAAATATAAAGTGATTTAAATTATATGAAATCATTCATAATTTTGAATGCAATTTCTGCAATATTACAGATGTAAAGTCAAGATAATTGAATTTGAATTTATGTGAATTGACTTTGAAACGACTGATTTTTTTTTTAATTAAAATTATTTGTCGAGGCTGCCCTTAAATTTCTATTAACACAAACATAAAATAAGTTTTGAGTGAGGCTAGGATACTAAGGATAATTTTTGTTTTAAAGAATAGAAACCCAAAAAGTAAAGTGATCCGTTCACATATCCTTGATGTATAAGTGAATCTCAAACCTATATATTTAATTTCTATATTCATCAGTGGTCTATATATCTATTTAAACAAAAGGTTTAATTTAATTTAACCTTTCCACTAAATGCTATTGTTTCACATTTTTGATTTTCTTCAAATTTATTAATCCACGACATGTTTTCGAATGAATTTTCAACGTATTGGAAGTAGATGATATATTGAGGTTTGAAGAGAGATAAATAAAGAAAACCATTATATATAATAAAAATAAAAATATACAAAATCCATTTAATTTTTTTTTTTCAAAAACATATAAATAATATACCTATTTTCAGATATTATCCGTAAATGGGTTATCTTTATTGAATCTACCATATGCAGAATCTCTAAATATATTACAAAATACAGGTAAAATAGTTGAATTGATTGTATCACAGATATTCGATACAAATGTATATAAACGTTCTACCGAGGGCAATGATGAAAATTTATATGAAAAAAATATTGTACAAAAGCCTGTAGTTGTTAGGGATGATGATGATAACAGTTATAAAAATAATGTTACCGGTTGTAAAGTACAGAATGAAAAAGAAAATCAGAAAAATGCACTAAAATTGGAAAATTCATTAAATAGAAATTTTAATTTTAAAAATGATGATTATTTAAAACATATACGTTGTCAAACTGATGAAATTTATCTTACCAATGAAATTAAAAATATTTCTAAATCCAATAGAAATATTAGTAGTTTAGTAAATAGTGTCAATCATCTAATTGATGAAAGTGAGAAATTGGAGATTACAAAAAGTATGCCAGATCTACCAAAGGTATAACAAAAATATTATTTATTTGTTTTTAATTGGAATTCGTAAATTATTGATATTAATTTGGACATAATATGTTCATATAGTACTAGTTATTTAACGTACACACGGTTACTATTTGTTTACAGTATTTTTTTTAATTAAGGTTGTAGCCATAATTCCAAAACAAACATCATTAAAAACTGCATTTCCTCGTTCACTGGGATTTTCTAGAAAATATGTTGGTCCAGTAAGATACCCAGTGACACCGCTTCGTGCTTCCATAGGTCAGGAGAAAAATCGTTTATCACTTTTAGCTGATGATTTAGACGAGCAAGTGCTTATAATTTAGAAATCATATAATTAACATATATTTATTGTTTATTTTAATTACAATTAAAATTTTTATTGTTAAAATATTCAAAACAAAAAAAAATCATTAAAGTAAAAACCTATAATTTTGTTATTTTTTATTTGTTTTTTTTTTTTTTATATTTTATTTTATTCTTATCTTGCAACTTTCGATTAAATTATTATGTTTTATTGACGGCATTCTATAATATAAAACGAGGATCAGAACTTTTTGAAAAATAAGCAAGAACCATTTTAATTTATTACAGAAATATTATAGCTTTACTGTTTTCAAACATTGTTGTCTATAAAATTTTTATAGTTTTGCATTTTTTTTGAACAAATTATCAAAATATTTATTCCATTCGGAAATTGTTATGGGCAAAGTATGAGAGTTTTATGCAGCATTGGCGGCTTCAAGTGTTAAAAACCACTGACCACTGAATTTATTCAAAATAACCGGGAACATACATTATTTTCTGCTAAATCAGGATTATGCTGACGATGAGAAATAGTTTATTGTGCATACATCAATTTTATTACTTACACTAATTATTGGAATTCTGCTAGCAACATCAAAAAATATAGAATTAAATCTAGTTCCTTGGTTCTACATCTAAATAATTTGGTTGAGTGGTGTTATCAACTAATTTTAGCCCCGAACTACAAGTGAGAAATTGATATGTCTCATTTTTAAGTTACGGAGTGACATCATGTGAGATAGATTGAGGGACAAAGATGTAATTAGATGACTCCATTATTTACCATACTTGTTGTGATAACTGAGAACAAATATTTAAATTTAATAATAATGTGCGGTGGATAGTAATATGATCGTCACTCGATGATGCGTTCTGTTAAAGAAACGATGTTACTAAGTATCTACTTGATAGCACTTTAGATGCTCGTCATCATGAGGTCCGATTATTATAAGTAGCTTACCGCAGAAGTTTTTTTTTCTTACTAAAATGGAACTGATATCATATTTTTACCATAACAAATAATTTCACGTTAAAATTACTCTATCCTTCTACTTGGTTTTGGTTGACGATAGTCTGACGTAATAGTTTTAAATAATTTGGTAGATGGTTAAAGTTACGAAATAAATTGATTTTATAGAGAAATGCAGTAAGCATTTAACTGTATTGTTTACATTCTATCAAATAAGATTAATTGATTACATTCATCGAACATTTTGATGTAGACGTCAAATTATCATTTCCGACCTAAGTACCCATTTGGTATAAAATGTTGAGATGATGATAACGATACATTAAAATTGTACATTCAGAAAGTATCTGAATATTATTTAATTGAAAATTATCACTTTAAAAATTTCATTTCATTCTAAAACTATTTCTTAACTTATCAGATGGTGTAATATTTTCATGAAAATGGAAACTATTATGTAATTGAAAAGTTTAATTAATTCTATATGACTTCATTATTCTATTTCAATAGTTTATTTCGTCTTTCTTAATTTGAGTAAAATTCTTGGTAAAAGTAGTAACCATTGAGACTTTTTTAAGTTTAGTAAAATTCTTGGTAAAAGTAGTAACCATTGATTTATGCTTTAATTTAGTTAAACAAATTAGCACAAAGTTTTGTTGCATTATTAAATAATCAGTTATAATTATGCTGTACTCGGTTCTGATGATTTTTTATTTCTTCGCTGTGATCTTATATTATAGTCAAGTTTATGTTCCCGAATTTTGTGTGCTTCTTGTTACAGTATCTAGTTATTTATTATTTTCAATTTAATCGTTTGGAACCTTAGGAAACCAGCTGATATGACCATTTTTCCCATTGTTTTCAACAAAATTACACTTATTTTTTCGACATTATGACCAAGATTTTTGAACAAAATAACCATAATTGGCATGTGATTGTGTTACCATCGCGGTTAATAAATTATATTTTGACCAATTGATATTTTAGTCGGCAAGTTCATTAGCAACCATATTTAAAGGTTGTATATTAACTAAATTATTCAGAATACTAGTATTACATTTATCAGCTATATTTAAATAATTAAATTCAAAATCGCATATTATTGCAAATGACTATCGATTTCTACTTACGGAAAAAAAATTTCTTACCACATTTTTATACACGAGTAACATTCAAAATTACTATCACGTACACGAGTAGTAGAGCATGTATACTATCATTTAATTTAATTAAAACAGAAAGGAAAATGCAAAGAAATTACTTTTATTGTTTAGTATAGAATGTATACTATCATGTGTTCCAGTAATATGATTGTTAATTGCATAAAATTCTAGAAAATCCAATATTTTTTCTTATGTTTTTGAAAATATAAATTAAAAGTAGATTTTTTAATGGATTACTTAAAAAGTGAGTTAACATTTGATATAAATTAGAAACAATATTAAGTGAATATAATTTATGTTGTAAACTACATAAATGATAATATTTATTTAGGATTAGTAATTGTTTAAATTAATTTCAGTGTAAGATAATGATAAAGTTTGTTGCAGCCCGCATCTTAACTTAAAAATTGATTTTAATCTTTATTACTATCAACAGGATATGTAGCAGAAAAGAATTTTTTATGGAATGTTACACAAATTCTTTAAGAACTTTTCGTATTTATATGTGTCTTCCGTTTTAACAATAAATAATACTGAATCTTTGGTGGAATATAACATCAATATTACATTATGTCTATTAAATTAAGCATTAATTACAAATAGAAAGTATGGAAAATAATTTCAATAGCTTAAATGCACTTTTAGCATCAATGGTATATTTATCTAAATTTTAAATTGAAATTAGCGATTTAGTTCATATGTTGTTTTTATTGATTAAATTCAGCATTTGTGTGGTTTCAAATATTTGTATGCTCTAAATATATAAAAGATTTTATACCTACTTTAGTTTAAATTGAACTAATATTTACTATATTCTCAATAGTTTATTAATTTATTTGATTTTTGTAATATTTAATGCACCATATGGGTGAGCAAAAATTTTAATTTACAAATGGATAATATAAAATCAATTATAGTTAGTGTGATGTACAATATAAATAATTTATTGTCAGGAGTAATTTTTCACCTTGCGAACAAATCCGACATTTATCCGCTTTAAATAAATATTGATCACAAAAATATGAATTTTTTTAATAATATCATAATATATATTAAAATATCAATTATATTAAAATATCAATTATTTTTATTAATCGAAAAATTGAACTTTTATTAAAATATTTCGGTAGAGTGGTATTTAATTCCAAGCTATATCTTGATGATGACATATTCATAATCAAAGAGCACAAATATAATGAATTATATTTTTGACGACAATAACACGCTATTGTTGAATATTCAATTTTTGTTCAATATTATGTGATAGCATGGGGAGGAAATTTATAGGTTGAGTAACCTATTCTATTCATCACCATATTATTATGCATACATAATTTCCAAATAAAATAAACACAAATAATAAACAAATTATAATTGCAATAAAATGATAATGCTTTTCTTATAAGATTAAATTTAAAATTTTGAAAAAGTAATTTATTATTCCTTCTAAATTGATTGCTATTTTCACTCAATATCAAAATTTCCTCGTGGTTGTTAGTCGTTTTTTTTTTTACTTTTCATTAAAGTAGATGTACATTTTATAAGTGAAAAAAAAATTATAAACATCAATCTTTTTCTATAATCCTATCCATTAAATGTCAGCGAATTTATCTTCATACAACCTATTTTAATCCAAATTATCATAACATTATTGTATTTATGTTGCTGTGTAAAAGGTTTATTTTTTGACGTAGAAAATTTAAAGAATGAAATTTTAAACAAAATATTATAAAGTATATTTAAATTAGTGTATTTTATGAAATTAACATCATTTGTTATAGACAAGAATAAAGTACATAATTTAATAATTGAAATTAGTGAAATACAAAATGTTATACGTTTGTTCCATTCTGTTCTTCAAACTTCGACTAATTATTCGTTCCACATTTAGACAAAGCTTCTACCATTTAAGCTAGTCTTTAAATACAGATATTTGCATTTGTATACAAGTACATATTACTACAATAATGTCAAGATAAATATATCCTGTATATTCCCTTATTTAAATCGTTCTCATAACTTTATTTGGTATGTAATAATTCATTTGAGTTACGATTATTTCTATACAAATGAACATATTTTTCCATATGATGCCACAGATGCGGCATTCTGCGATTGTATCAAATTTGTTGACCTAATGAATAATGTCAGTACTAACTTCCCACGGAAAACTTGATCAATAATTATCACTACTAGTAATAAAACAACTGAATGCGGTTATAATATCATCTTATTTATGTCCTCAGAAAGCTTGTTTAAATGCAAATAAATGGCTTTGAAGGTCAAGTATACTTTCAGCACAAGAAGTGTCTCACTTGGAAAAATTACGTACACAATCAATTAATCAATATTGATTTCACTTGATTTGTATGTAGTAAATCATGATTGCGTGCGTTAAAATTGATTGTTTGCAATATTTTCGATGATTGCTTTTGATTTCACTGTTTGCTTTGATTTCAATTTTGATTTCCAGTAATTTGATTTCTATTGACTTTTTTTAATGCTTCTTTGAGTGACTACCACAAAATTTTTTGATTTAGTTTATTGCAAAATATAAAATAACTGTGATTATAAGCAGATTCCAATTCGATTTTTACGGCTGCCATTATTATTACACTTTTGAAACTTTTACAAAAAATTGAATTTGAATGAGGATATATTTATCTACTTCTTCGTTTTATAAGCTTTTTGAAAAATAACAAGAGCTATGTATAATTGGTTGCCAATTAATGGAGGCCGTGGAAATTGTTTAACGGATTACAACATAATATATAAGCATTCATTAAATAGAATTACAAAATAGTTGATATCTCGTACCTAGCATTTTCCCTGAAATTAGTGAATGTGACTATCATATAACTTAATTTAATCAGTAAAGAATAAAAATTATACATGGGAGGTACGTTAGCAATTTATCTGATCTAGTTAACATTTTCATATATTTTTAATTATAATAACGATCATTCCTTCAAGACGATACACGAATGATCTCAAATACAAAAGTCCCTTGAAACTTTGTTACTCGCCTAAAATTACAGGTATGTAATACAAGAGAATAATATAATTATATATAACATAATTATTATTAATCTTTTATATTATACACCCAATTTTAATCTAAAAGGAGTAAAAAGTTTGTATGGGAGGTACTTGAAGGAGT
>JANSTX010055124.1:0-10434 GCA_027564355.1 Penthetria funebris
CCCCTACGAAAACAACACAAAATATCTAGGTGTCACTCTGGATGCAAAATTGCGTTGGAAGGTGCACGTCAAAAAGATAACAATTGAACTAAATATAAAATACAGAAGTATGTATTGGCTGCTTGGAAGACATTCTAAGCTATCGATACACAACAAATTAATTCTGTATAATCACATATTAAAACCAATTTTGACTTATGGAATACAACTTTGGGGTTGTACCGAAACAAGCAACATCAAAATGGTACAAACATTCCAGGACAAAGTACTACGGAGTATAGTAGAAGCACCATATAACATTCGCAACATTGACATTCATCGTGATTTAAAAATAAAGATGGTGGCAGAAGAAATCCACAAATTTGCTGCTAAACACAAACAACGCTTACAGATCCATCAAAATCAACTGATGCAACTTCTAGAATACACTGGTTTAAGAAGATTAAAAAGAATAAACCAAGTGATCTAACACAGTGAAATAATAAATAAAGTGACAATAAAAAGTATAATTAACTATAAAATAATAAATTAAATTTAAGTAAATAATAACCACAACATTAAAGTGGAATATTAATATTTTGTAATATTTGTAAGAAACATCAATGGATGATTACTTACTACAAAGTGTCAAATCATTTGAAAATTTAAATCGATAGATAGTTGATAAAGTAGTTTCAAAATCAAACAAAAAAAAATTACTTGAACGTAAAGCGATACCCACTGGTTGGAGAACTAGTGTAACAATACCTATGATTAAGAAGGGCAGTAAAATTGATCAGAGAAATTATTGCTGCATCACTTTATTAAGTGATGTTTAGAAACTCTTCACTAAAATTATTGGCAATGTAATCACGCCAATAACTGAGATTTGCAATGAACAGAATGAGTTCAGACTATTGATTCGATATTCATATTACAACAACTTGTGGAGACATCCATTGAATACAACACACCAATTTTCATCTACTTTGTCGATCTTTCACAAGCTTTCGACCATATCCAACTTGACGATGTTATAACAGTTTAGAAGAAACTAACATCTAGCAAAATATAACTGGTCTTATACAGCCAATAAATGTTAACAACACAACGCGAATTAAAGAAAATGAAAAGTTCACAAATTAGATACCAATATCAGCTGGAATCCGCTAGGGTGATAGTTTAAGCCCAACATTTGTTCAAAATGGTTATGATCAAAATCATTCTGAAAATGAAGCCTACTGGAATTGGTTATAGAATGGAAAATTAACTGATCAGTATTCTCTCATTCTCATTGCAGAAAATGTGGACGATTTACGTATATTATTTGGATTTAAACGTGTTGATATATACAAAGAATCAATAAGATGCAAACTAGTGGTAGGTAATATACCAATTGAGCACGTTATGAGCTTGTGTGCAGAAACAAGTAGTTAATAAGGCTGCATCAATATCAGGATGCTTTAGTGACGACATTTGGAGAAATAAATTCATGTTACTAGAAATACGAATTTATAAAACATGCGTAAGATCTATTTCAACATATACAGTGGAAACCCGCATTTATACGTTCAAAACTAAACAATTTATGAGGACAACAGAAATGAATATCTTATACCAGAAGTGATGATATCCGAAATGAATGTCAAATTTGAGACATAGTAAGATGGACAATAATCAAATGGTATTATTGGAGAGATCATGTTGAAAGAATGTCAGACAATAGACAATATTATAATGAAACCACATCCAGGTGGAACACAACCCATTGGAAGATCTCCGAAGAGATGGTAAGAAAGTTGGTCATCCTCATCTCAAAACTAATTTGGTTGAAAAACACAGGTCTTTGACCTAACGAAAGAAGAAGAAGAAGATGATGAATAAGGTTTATGGTACACGTAAGTTTGGTGAACTCCAAGTTTCATTAAACATTTTTTAATCTGAAAATATTATATGAAATAGTACAAACGAATAATTGCTTAAAATTCTCGCAAAGAGTTCATCATTATTGTTCA
The DNA here is from genome assembly GCA_027564355.1 of Penthetria funebris. Lineage (NCBI taxonomy): Eukaryota > Metazoa > Arthropoda > Insecta > Diptera > Pleciidae > Penthetria > Penthetria funebris. Next base: position 1,995 of record JANSTX010055124.1, read on the forward strand.
AGTCACTTACTCCATCTGTACATATATGAATACTGGTACTTTTTTGCTAATATCTAGATAGGAAGCATGCAACAAAATATTATCAGAATCATCAATTGATTCAAAGATCTGGTTGAAAACATTGTTTACTTGTCATTATAATCAATTTATTTTAAAATTTCATACCGCGCACCCAGGGATATCAGTTCAATATTTTTCGATTTGAAATAGTCGTTTGTTTGAAGACCTGTATGAGTTTCAGAATTGTCAGAATGAAGAATGATGTGTCATTTTTCTATTGCTTTTCTTAATTCGTTGGTGATTTCTGATAAAGGAAGAGTTCTTTCTAAACATGAAGCTATCTTTTTTTTGGAAACGCAGCGAACATAAACAAGTTGTCTATTTACTGTACATAAAATCAAACATCTATTACTAGATTGAATTGTACGTTCTGTTCTGTAGCATTCAGTTTTTTTTAATCAGACGTTAGGTTTCCTTCATATTATATGAGCTTATCGCTCTAAAATATTGCAAACCAGCAATATTTTAGATATTCCAACCACTTTATCTCTTACATTTGACATTAATACCACCATTTTAGACTCGAGTTATCGATAATACCACGTAGAGGTAAAGATAAGTTGAGCAACCTCGGTTACTTCATATGCCACTAAAACATGTATTTAATATATTTAAAGTATATGCTACTATAATTATAAAATATCTTCATGCCGTACCTTTAAATCCTATAAACGAATCGAACATATGAAATGAAGGTCAAGTGAGTGGAAACTTTACTCGGACACAGTTCAAAACTGGAACTTACCATCCAATAAAATAGCAATACGCAACCAGAATGCACATTAGGAACGGTAATTACACCATTATTCGATCGCTTTGAATTTGGATCAAAGAAGATTGCATCACGTATCGTGGTGTTGGAAATAAACCAATGGGTAAAAAAAATTAAATTTATTTATTTTTCACTATACTAGTATTTGGCATTTTATTATTTTATTTATTAATAATAAACTTTAGTTACTGATATGCAAAATAATAAATAAAATAGAAACTCTTATCGCATTCTTTTAGTTTTGTGAACAGATTCAAACGTTCAAAGCTAAAAACAAGCTCGTTTTTTAACAGTTAAATATAACTTGAAAATTCGTTTCGTTCAATGAACTCTTACGCTGTCTAAGTAGAAAAACATGTAGTCAAAAACAAATTAAGTTAAGCTCAAAAGAATAAATATATGGCTTAAAATATTAGAATTAAGACAACATTACAATTATTTCTGCAATATCGTGAAAAGAGGAGTGGTTTTATTTGTTGACAATCAAATTTGAATATTTAATTATTTCCATTTTTGCAAAGTTGTTAACCTCACGCAAAATAGAAAAAAAAGTTATTTAAAATAATATTTTGAAGATCATGGAAAGTAAAATTACGTATTACCACCGTTTAGTTTATGTTATTATATGTGTTTAACAATATTATTGGTTAACATTAACAGTTAACTGCAATTGTAATTGAGAACCATGTGTGCACTTTCATTACTTTAAAATTTAATCAAGAGGAATCATTTAGAATCGCATCCTGGTAAAGAATAAGAATATAATAGTTAGAATTCAGAAATTTTTGTAACTATCACCATCAGTGCAACTAATATTCTGTCAAGATTATACAATTACGAGTACCACTAGCAGACAATAAATATTGTATTAGTTACGAAATTCTTATAACTTACCTGTTTGCCAATGGAGAAGTAATGTATCATCTCGCATATTGTATTCCTATTTAAGTCTTCTATATTGCTGCAAACGTCTACTAATATATGAGACTAAAGTGCCTGGCTAGAGTAATGTTTTTTAAATAAGTTCTTTACACTAAATTACAGAGAAACTTAGTTACCAATCTGTATTCGGTATAAGCTTACTGCTTCATTGAATTAATTTTCCAATTTCAATCCCGTATGAGCGAAAGAACTCAAGGAGTTCTGCAATGTAATCAAAAAGACTGATAGTGGTGACTATGATGATGATTATGATGATTATGATGCTAAAGATAATGATGATGTGACGCTATTGATGATGATTATGATGATGAAAATGATGATGAGGAAAAGCACAAATAGTCACAATAACTATGTTTCCATATAAAGTGGCAAGGATAAGGGCCAACGGGATCATTCGGGTGTTAGTTACTTTTGCATTATCGGTTGGAACATAACATTCATAATATAATATAAAATACGGAAGTGATAGACTACTTATAGTATCTTTCAAATTCGGTAATAATTTGATGCATGTAGCACTTATACGCTGGATATAAATAAACAACGGGAAAATCGGTATTGAATAAGATTTTACAGAAAAACTGAAGAACATAGAAGCCTAAAACCCCAGTTGAATATAGAGTATATAAACTCATTAGAAACAGATTTAATGCCAAAATAACACATTTTAGAAAGTAATGAACGGTTTTAGTAAATACATGGAAAGTGAATTATATGGTGTTCAAAAGAAAATTTGGAACTTTCTTAGAATATACCCAAAATGCATCAGTATCTGCTGAAGTATGGGTTACACATTTCTAAAATTTATTTACCAACACAGTAGAGTTTCATTTGAGGCATACGAGATACAGAGTTTAAGATAATAATTTTTATGTCAACTAACATATGTTTGAACAAGCAATTAAAATATTGAAAAATGGTATTGATGATGAACTGATTATTGAGATTGAAAGTTGTTCAATAAATTAGCCATGCCCACAGATTGGAGAACTACACTAGTTAATACATATGTTTAAGAAGGGCAGTAAGACTGATCCGAGAAACTAATGTGGTATCACTTTATTAAGTGCTTTTCAGAAACTCTCGACTAAATTTATTGGCAATAAAATCACGTCAGATATTCACGTGAGAACACGAACTTGTATTTTCATAGAAAGCAAAGTATGAATTTATAAAACATGTGTAAGATCTATTTTAACATATGCAGTGGAAACTCGCGATACGTCTACTACTATGAGAACAATAGAAATGAAGATCCTACGTACTATCATCGGTCATTCACTCTGCGATAGAATCAGAAGTACAATTTGATAATTTTTGATCTTGTTGTTTTCCATGCACCGTCTTTGATTTTAGTTCTCTTGATTAGGATAAGCCACAAAAATTAATTGATTTCTTAACCAAATTGCTTACAAATTTTCTTCGTGGTGACCTACAGGTAATGTATTATAGTTTGATGCCAACTTCAAACATAGCTGAAATTGTTCGGTGGAATGCTCAGTTTGGAAGTAATATCCGACTGCACCAGCCTATGCAGATGTGTGCTTGCATCTCGCACATCAATAACGTAAATTTGGTTAGATATTTGCATTTTTCGATGTTTTTTGGTAATTATGCAGACAAATTGAGAAATTGACAAACAATATATTGTGACACAAATTTAAGTTTCCCCCGATTGATGCCTTAGAAGAGAACAAATATATGTTATTAAAATACCAAAAGTCATTTGTTTCGTGTATTTTTAAGGCTATATATACTCCGAATGCAATGATGAACTCCAAGGAGTTATTGTACCTATATTGTATGCGTGATTGATAATAGAACTTTTTCTATGGGCATCACTTTGTTGTACTTGACGAGTACTGTTTTGCCTTATTTGAATATCCACTCAATTTGCTTTAAGCATATCGATTATCTATTTGAATATCGTAAAATAGATTTCATTGTCGAGACTACTCTATTGACTGACTCAAATATCGCTATCTTGCAAGTGATATAGGGCGACATCTATTAATCAGCTCTTCGTATCCGCATGCAGATTAGATCATTATCCATCATCTTACTTGTATCCCTCATTTTAAGGAGTGAAAGACTTATAATTTGTAACAACATCTATAATGTATGTTGTGATTGTGATTTGTGACCCAATGCCCTTCCAGTAATTACAAATAAATCTATACGTCAATAATGGGGTTTTCCTGTCGCGTTAGTGAATAATCATCAGAAGTATATGAAACACCATTTTAATGAATAGTTCAATTGCATGATTAATTGATCAGTAACAAATTTCCTATGTTAAACTAAATCAGATTGGTGATCACTTTTGTCGTATTGAATTGATGTGGATCGCATAGTTTGGAAATGTCAATTTGAGACTGTAATATACTAATTGTTGCATCACTTCCCTATTAGCAGGTATTACATTAACTATTAATAATTTAAAAGAATTGAAAATAATTATATAATGAAAGAATATATGATTTACTTGTTGTGCTATCAACCCACAGATTAAATGTTCATGTTTTACAATATAACCAGACTACAAGAATACAGTATGCGTTGTTGTAATCAATAGAACAGTTAATAATTGTCATGTACTCGTACATTTGTAAACAATAAACACAGTTATATAAATTGGAGAACCAGTAATAAACACAACAGTATTTGTGCACACAGTTAAGTATAGTTAGACTCTTTGGACAAACGACAATAAGTTGTTGCTACCATTGAAGCTGAATTTAAAAAGGTAATTTAAGCTTTTACTAAGTACACAAATTAAGCGTATTGATGTTGTTGATTTCATTATCATCAATTAACTGTCATGGTACAAGTGGTATTCTAGCCATAAACAAAACAGCATTATAACTTTTATTTATTAGAAAACTGAACGTTGTTAAATCAAAAGTGGGTGAATATACTGTAAATTTATGTTTAAACAAAATACAAAACAAAGATCGTTACATAACTTTCATTACACGTCAGAGTTCATTTGCCTTTCAATATATTCCAGTTAATTTCATGCCGCATTTTTGTATATACGAGTATAATACGATTATTCTTTGCCTTGTTTTTTGTTAAAGAATGAGAATCATCATTGACTTACAAAGAACATATAAAATAATAAAAATATATCTTAGACTGGTAGGAACAGAAATTTAGAATAAATCCTTATTATTATATATTATATATTTTCTGTAGCGTGTTCGAAGTAAGAGGTTCAACACATAACGGCATTGTAATTTCTGTTTATTGAGGATGCATTTGATAACACATCCTTTAGGTAAATTAAATAGGCTCTTATCAACATCTAACTGATCCAATGGTTAACAAATAGAACAGGAACATAAAAAAAACATCAGGATAATGACTTGAAACCTCTGCATAATAAGGAAGTTTCACTGAACATTATTGGTTAATAATGAACTCTTTGGCTAACTTAACATACGTTAGTATATGCAGTCCCATGCGAATACAGGCAGCATGTTTTTCATGCGGTCCTTATACTCTCCCTATCCATTTTTTCCTGGTTTCACCTTCACGTGGTCAGACTGTTAGCTGCGTAACAAAGCAGAGTAGGAGTAACAAAGTAAAGTGGATTGGATGGCAGCCAAGGATATAATATGAATCACAATGAAGGTAGTGATAGTATCCGAGTCGGATCCATCTGGTAGTAGCTTAGGTAGTGGTGCAAGACATATTGCCAAATCCGAGCCTAAAAAAACTTACAAGAAGGTGTACTTCAGGGCGCGTTTAATCTTAGAAAATATTAAGCGCTCCGGAACAAATTCGAGGCAAATGTGTCTCAGGTGATCGTTGATCACATGTCCACAGTTGAAGGCGGGCAAATTCCCATGTTCGATTCCTCTGAGGTAGTCCTGGAATACCGGGTGATCGAGTGCGGGGACTGATTTTCGCTGGATTTCCTTGGCACGGTCGTCTTCTAGATAGGTGGCGACTGAGAAAGGTCCAAGTTAGGACACATCCCGGCTCGGAAGATCTCGCGATGGCCATTGGATCGAATTTGATTACCAAATATGGAGTTTGAGCCTGGTAAAATGCTCAGTTGCCTCCAGCAGATAAACCTGAATATCCCGATGACTGAGGCACCGCAGAAAAACAACACATCCTTCCTTCACATCATCAAGAACAAGGAGGGGAAGCGTCGGAGTAGAAATCAAAACCGATTTCAGAAATATAACCACAGAACTTTTCAATATCTGTACACTAGACAGTAATAAATATTTCCTTACTTCAATTATTTATTAGGGGGTGGCAATGAGCGGTCTTATTAATGTCAACACAATGATAAAATTCTAAAGGCCATTTTCAGATTTTTAAACAATAAAAAAGTAATAACCTGTAATTATTGGTACTTACAATTTAAGTATTGTACATGAACTCAGTAAAAAAAGAGGCTGATAAATAGTTCTATGGCATTTCAAAAATACCATTAGGCAGGCCATAAAGGATCTTATTTATGGCTTTTTCGTAGAATATTGACACATTAGGTTCAAAAGCATTCATGAAATTCATAATGTACATCGATATTTACAATATTTAGAGAACATATAAAAATTTGACGAATAGAAGTTGGGAATGCATTGGGTATTGGACAATATGCAACAAAAAAAGATATTGTCCAAATATGTGTTGGTACAGTTTTCAATATGCCGACAGTGTAAAAGAGAGGTAATATTTCAAATACTTTAAGTTCAGAATTTAGGCAATATGGTATATCATCCAATTATAATTTATATTCAGACAGCAAGTTATATTCTATAATTGCTTGAATTTCTTTAACGTAATCACATTTTTGTATCAGTAATTCATGTATAGTTGAATAGTACTCGTATAAGTATAAAACTAAAGATTATTTCGTATTTTCATTTGTAAATTAGTTTAGAATTTTCTAAAAAAAAACAAGTGCGGATAGACAATTAGTTGCTTTTTTAAAAATTAGTTTACAAACGCTAGATTGTATTCATTCTGTATACCAAACATTTGTTGAGTTTTTTGTATGTGCAACTTTACATCTGTTGAAGCATCACCATAACTTGTCAAAAAACTTCCAAAATATTGAAAGTTTGTATTTTACAATTTGTTCCAATTTCACTCTCATGTATGTTCAAAGTTGCAAATGTTGTCAGTGCAGTCGAGATCTTCAGTTCTAATAGTTTAAACATACTAATACCACGTGGTTTACAGTCTACTGTAATCATAACCCAGTCCAAGACAAGCAGGATATATAGCTCGAACAATAGTATTGACAGTATACATCCCTGTCATCATTTAGATAATATCACGATCAATACAATCAAATGATTAGTTAATATCAACAAATAACATATATACAAGGCAAAATTATTCGCATTTGTACAGTTACTATTTTTTACATTGTAAGTTCTTTATACAACTAGTGAAATTAAGTAAATTATTTTGAAGATTTGTGTTATTTTCAATCCGGGACAGTGTTCTTTCAATGTTTAGATTACCAATTTGTAATATTCTAACCCAACGTTATCAGCAAATTTAGCAATAGATTATCTGCTAACATAATCAAACATTCAGTTTTCGGTTTTACAAACTAATTCTAACACACAAATGTCTTCATGAATTCTTATTATTATCTTTAATTTTTTAGTGCTGTCTTCTGACTGTATGCAAACGGTTTTCGGTCAATAAGTTCAATTTATGACTGATTCTATTGACATTTAAAATAGGAGGTTATATGTTTTCAGAGAAACTTTGGTGTTTTCGTTCAATATATCTGAAGCTTTTGATAGTGTTTGGCATCGTAGATTTAGTAACTGTCACTTCAGATACATTTAAACCTCAACATCTTGTACACCTTAATGACCACATATTGGGTTTGAAGAAAAAATTTCCGTTATATATAAAATACATGCTCTCTAATGGAACACGACTCACTCTTATGGGCAGGTATTCTAATGGAGATCCTTGACAATCTTTGACTGATCACGCATATATCCTATAACATTGTCATAATATAAGCTGATTATATTCTACGATTATAGATTATTATAGTTATTTTATTGAGATTACTAGCCATATGTCCTTTATTCGGGTATTTAATCTAAGCCATAATTGCATTTCGTATTTGCTCCCCTTTCCGTGAGAAACTCACTCCGCTACTTATTGTATGTTTATAACCAATAAAGATTAGTCAGTTAGTGTTTAAAAAAATTAAAGTTCTAGTTTTTACTAAATATACTATAACTAACAACATAGAATGGTTAAATACTCCGTTTTTTTACAAATCGATATACTTGCATTTAATATTTTTTTTTGAATCTAGTGTATTTGGTTCCGTTTTCACATATAATATGTCGAGCTGCAATATATCCAGAATTGTTATCGGTGAATGACACACCAGACACACGCTTGGACATAAATTTGATAGTTTTTTGTTTAGTTGTAAATGTTCACTAAATAAACTTAATATTTTATTTAAATTTTGTGAATCAAATATAAAATAAAAACGAGAGAAATATAATTGGCATCGCCAATTATTGTAGGCCCTGGGAATTGTTTATCGGCTCATAAAATAATATATAAGTATTTATTAAACAGAATTGCAAAATAGCCCAAAATTACAGGAATATAATACAAGAAAACAATATAATTATATATAACATAATTATATTA
>JANSTX010055126.1:0-10432 GCA_027564355.1 Penthetria funebris
GATGCCAATATAATCAAATCACAAATAAATTGTCTTAATACTATTATCAAATGCCAAATAAGATGCTATTTAAAAAACACTGGCAATGTAAATTGAGTAACATTCGACTTGATCACAACGTTTACAAAAACATCAAAAGAGTACTTGGCACTAATAATAGAGACAACATACGCGACGACGAATCCAATAATTAATTATTCATCACTGGTTCCGATATCATTGCTAATAAATTTGCAAAGCATTTTGAGAAAATTACGTCCTATTTTGCTGCTATCGGCCCTTTCTAAATTATTCGAAAGATTCTTTACAAACAAATTAACTGAGTTTATCGATAGTAGACATCTCTCTAGATGACCATTGCTGCGAGTCTCGACTGCGAGAAGGCATTTGACAGAGTATGGACAAGGAGTTTAATCTATAAACTGAAGTATGTGCACCGATTTGGCGACCACTTAATAAATATTATTTTCAATTTTTTGAGTAATAGGACACTTAGAGTTCGTATCGGTGATTATATGTCCGATTCACAAACTATAACGGCAGGCGTTATACAGGTTTCAGTTTCGGCTGCTATCCTATATACACTATACATTGCTGATCTGCCTTTGGCCTCGCCCATTCGCGTTGTAAATTCGAACACAACAACTTTACTTCCCATAAACAAGATTGAATATGCTGATGATATTTTAATACTCACATCATGAATGTACACTTGGACACTATAAATAAATGGATGCAACGATGGAAGTTAAAAATAACTTATTCAAAATGTAACGTTATAGTATTTCGCAGCACTGGCCGTTTAACACGGCCACTCGTACCTTCTAGGGCAGGAAATGTCAACATATCTATTAATGGTCATAGGCTCAATAATACTAACGAAATCAAATATCTTGGTACACGATTTACCAACACTCTTAAATTTGGCCCGCACATAGATGAAATTTCAAGGAAGATAAGAAGATAAAAATCCTTTGCTACAAACAACTAATTTGTCCTTTAATGACATATGCATTTGCGTCCTGGTCCATTATATCCTCACATCAAATGGAAAGAATTCGAATTCTGGAACGGAAAGTTCTTTGATTACTAAGAGGTGCCAGAAGGCCTTGGGGTGAATATAGACATATTAGTAACCGAAGAATTTACCGTGCTGTGGGTATCGAAAGAATTGATAGAGTGCTGGTTAACCAGGCGATGAGATTTTTGGCCAAAATAAGAGAGTCCGTAAATGCCATTCTCAGGCGATGTAGCAGTAGGCCCATTAGATTCGGCGAACCGATAAACCATATATTAACCCTACATTCTCCTCCCCAACACGCCCCCACATATTCCTACTGTCACTATATACTGGTTTTACCAATCCCTTTTCCCAGTAGAAATCATAATCCAAATTCTACGTGCCCAAGGTAGTTTATCCCCTCCATAAATAATAAAAAAAAATAAAAAAAAAATCACTATATGCATTATAAGCATTGTGGGCAAAATGCGTTTGTCATTTATAATTTGTTAGTTAACACAAATGTATTTTTTTGTATATAATTGTAAATTACTTATTAAAGAATTTTTGAATTTGAATTTGTAGTCTATTTTATAGTATTTGAATATCTTTTTATAAAATCGTGCTTTTGAGTTGTTTTGAGGACATATAGTATGTGAGCTAATTAGAGGCCAGTATAAAAAAATGTTTTTAAAGGCACCTTCTATAGTTTTAAAGATCTAGAGCCAGCGTTAGAACTAACTCCACAACCAGTGGACTGCCGCTTGCTTTGAAAATTCAACTTATAAAAGACGCATGTTAAGAAATGTTAATCAATCAACAACATTCAAGGCCATGTATGAGGAACTATTGAAAAGAATAAAAAGACCTAATTATGAAAATTATAGTTTTGCATCATTGAAAGTGCGCGTGCATACAGTAAATGTTGCATCTAAAATGTTCCATATTACAAACTGTTATGTCAATCAAAACTATCGAGTAGTAAATAACCTAGAAAACTTGCATATATTTATATTTTTGTGTTTTTTCCAAATATATTTATATCTTTGAGTATTTTCAGAATCAAACCAAAATATTCCTTTTACTTGTGAATATTTCTATCAATTATTTATTTGTCTCAATTATAAAAACGAGAAAAAATTTTTAAATTAGACATTTGTATTTGGTTGTTTGTTTTTTCCTTGTTTTTACTATATTATACTATATTTTGAAGTAGAATTACCATTTTCCAGTTTTATAGAGTATATTTTGAATGAACAATATTTATGGTGCCAAAAATGTATTTTTATAGCTTATTTAAGTTGTTCTACTATGTTAGTACTGTGTTGACACACAGCCATAATGTAAATAAATTTTTACTAGTCTTTACAAATGTATAAAATTTTTTATTGGGTTATGTTCTGTTTAAGTTACTGTGCTGAATAACTATTAAGCTTAATTTTTTGTTTTCATTTTATTTAATAACAGGAGTTAATTGTTGTCTATAGGTAAGTTTTGAGCGAAAAATTATGTGGTTAATGTATTAATGTATGTACATTATTTGTTTCATTCGGAAACTACTTTTTCCTAATTTTAAGAAGTAGTCATGCTTTCGTCTTTTTTCAGTATATATTTTTTGCGCATAAGTGTATTCAATATTCATTGAATTATGTGCACTCAATTCAGACGATTCTGAATTTGGACTACTTTCTACATAGATACATATATTAATTTAAATTTAAAAACACTAATAAATTAAGGAAGAAAGTTTTTAAAATAATGTAATAGATTTAATTCTTCAATGAGCGTATTGAGTTCCTGAATTTTGTATAATATATAGCGGACTACATAATTTAAAGTTTGTAAATAGGAAATAAGATCGTTTGTTTATATTCAAATACCGCTGTATATATTAAAAAAAGTAGTAAGTATTATTAAAGATTAATTTGTTTAAGAAACGACTTCGTACACGTATAGTATATGTCAGTAAACTTCAGATGAAGACTGGCATGGTAGCTTTAATTCGCTTGCCTAACATAGAGTTTATAGGTTAGATTTCCGATTTGAGTTCGATGAAGGTATTTCGTTTAATGTTGTCGATCAGTTTATGTATATTACTTTTTATGCGTTCGTATATTACACACTACACAAATCATTTAAATTTTTTTGCCTAATGTTCTTAAGAGCTGTGGAGCTTCACAAGTAGCACCTACTCTCGAAATGCTGTATGGTACTAGTTGTCAAATTATTTGTATTTGTGTACACAAACAAATATGGAATGAAAAAAATATCGATGGATAAAATCAAAAACACGCTATCCCACTATTTTTAAAAATCGTATTTTGCCACTAAACTACTTTGTTTATCATAGCCCACAATGTGGTACAAAGATTGCTCTTATTTATGACTGTAGGGGACGCCCAATTGTAAGTATATTCTAAAGGAAAGTTATTTTAACATTTTGTGAACACGTAAAATAATTAGTTTTTAGTGTCTGCTGAAAAATTTTGAATTTCGATTTTATCCATCGACATATTAAAAATAAGTGAATATAGCTTAATTTTAATTGTACTCCGCAATTATTATCTACATCACATCATTTCCCAACAAAGTTCGATTATTGGTGATATTTTTATTAATTTTTGTCATTTCTACAAGTTATAAAGCTGTCAAATATTTATTACTCTTGACAAATGAACAAAAAATAACTCATACTGCATATGCTGTTCCCAAGGAATATATACTATATAGGTATAGTCTTAAAATGATTTTATGTTCTGAAAATATTCAGAGCAAACTGTTTTTGACGTTTAAAAATGTATGAAAATATCAAGGAATCTATTCACGTATGGTGTTATCAAGGAATATAAAACACATGGGCTGAAAAGTGCCGGACCTAACAAAGAAAATGCATTTTTTTCGTTGAAACTTGGCTTTAAATATAATCTCCATCAAGAGCAACACAATTATTCCAGCGCCGCTCTAATCTTTCAATACCACTTGATGGTATTTCCCTTCTCCAGGTAGTCGAAGAATATTATACCACGAGCCATAAAAAAATACTGAGACCATAACCTTTCCAGCTGATTGTTGTGCTTTCGGGCGTTTTGGACGAGGTTAATCAGTTGCTGTCTAGATGACGATCGTTTTGATTTCGGAGTGAAGTAATGGATCCATGTTTCATCCATTGTCACATATCGACCCAAAAATTCCGGCACCACTTTGAATAGAGCTTTATCGTGGACAAATGTTCATGCAATATAAAGCCAACACGTTCTTTTGATATATTTTCGATGACAGCTAATTCACGCAACTTCACTTTCCGATCATTCAAAACGATTTTGTGGATTTTTTATGTTTTCTGGTGTTACCGCCTCATTTGGGCGTCCACTGCATTATCGGGGTCTCTGCGACCACGTTTGAAGTCAGAAAAACCAACATTTTATTGTTGTTTCTGATGGAGTGGAGTACTCATAACACTTTTCCAGCCATTGCTTCGCTTGAACGATATTTTTTCCCATCAATAAGCATGATTCATTGTTATACAAATAACAAAAGTAGCGTCACTCTTAGCACAATAAATCACAAACTAATGAAAGTTTGACAACTGTCTTTTGAAGGTTAGGTTTTTGAAAATGAGGTGAACGGAAGAGAACCAGCGCCATGTATGTGTGAGGCCCGTGACTTTTCAGCCCATATGATACTATACAGGTATAGTTGTAAATTGATTTTACGATATGAAAATATTCAGACTTCAAATAAAAATTTATAGTTTTGCTTGTATTTCATATGTGTCAAAAAAAGGCTTGTTCTGATTATTTTCATACAAGGAATATATACTATACAGGTATGGTGCTATTGGTATGAGAATAATTCTCTAAGCATAAGTGGTCATTCCTTATTTCAGTACATATCTGTTCACACTAGTGGTGTCAACATATGCATACAAAATAGCTTACTTTTACTCACCTTCGCGATATTTGATCTTTTCTGAAAACTAATAATCAGCTCTATCAAAACGTATGTATGATATAATATATCTGCAGGTACCAATTTACAAAATATTTTTGAAAATGCGAAACTTGAACTGGTTACTGGTTTCAATGCAACTTCTAGCGGTCTCTAAACATTTGATGTGGTTATTTTATATATTATATATTCCCGTTTTGCTATTTTATGCATTTTATATTGATACTGGAACGAGTTTTTTGCCAATTTTTGTATTATATGATGTTTTCTTTCTATGTGCTGTAATGTAACTCACCAAATATGGTTTTCGTTAAAGGAAGAACTTGTGAAACTGATTTCAGACGTTCCCAAAATCCCATCTTTGTTAATTCATCGGATTCTATATGTGGAGCATATACAGAAATAATATTCATGGTTGGTTGATTGCATAAGTCTAATAATATGTCTAATAATACGTTTAAAGACATTATTTGATCGTTTATTTTATCTAAAGACACCACCCTTTGTTCAATGTTTTTATCAACAACTATTCCTACACCGTTTTTAGGACCTACACCGTTATAATAAAGTTTATAGCCATGACCTATATATTTGACCTTGGACCCCTTCCATTTAGTTTCCTGTATCCGAGCTACTTGGATATTTCCTTTTCTTAACACGTTGCTAGCTCGGTACTGCGCCAGTCAAGGAGCCAATGTTATAAGTACCTGCTTTCAAAAATTCAATTTCATTCTGAATTGACTTCTCTCCCCACCCGGATATCCGATTGTAGTTTACCTCAGTAATTCTTTACCAAAAGTAAAATCATTTCATTTTTAATCATCAACCCCTCCTTCCACAAGGTTGGAATATCATCAGATAACCATAACACCACTAATAATGGGATGCAATATTTATACAATACTATCGAAGTTCGCTTTCAACAATTCGGGTGATATGTTATCGACTCATTGTTTTAAGGCGGTTTTTTTTACCACGGAGCAGAATTTTAGAATTATCTTTTAGCCGATCTTCGATGAACCTAAGCTTCGGGCCTATGCAGTAGCTCACGAATCTACTCAGTTTATCTTTATATTTGCTGATTCTCATTTTACATCAGTAAACCGTCCCTCGATTGAATTGTGCATTCAGTTCTAAAGCACTGTCCATTGTTGTTTGAACTTGCAGCATGCTATGGTTAATTTCATCTGTCTAATAATTAAAAAAATTACACAGATGTGCTTATAATTGAAATATAAAAGTTGATTTGAGCATGTACGTCCGTCCGTCCGTCCGTCTGTGCGCACTATATGAAATTTTGCACCTTTCACTTTTATCTGATTTGTGAGGCTAAGTTCGAAGATGAGGAGTACTTCTTCAAGTACCTCCCATACAAACTTTTTACTCCTTTTAGATTAAATTTGTATAATATCAAAGATTAATAGAGTAATTGGCGTTAATTTAGCTGGTGCTTTGCAAGGGTTCATTACTGCTACTGGTCAAAACGTATCCATGATGCCAAGAAAAAGCAAAAGGCAATTGTTCTTAAAGAAATGAAGTTTAAGCCGTAAACCAGATTATCCTCTTTATTAGGGGGAATATTATATATAATTATATTGTTCTTTTGTATTATATACCTTTAATTTTAGGCGGGTAACAAAGTTTCAAGGGACTATTGTATTTCAGATCATTTGTATCGTCTTGAAGGAATAATCGTTATTATAATTAAAAATGTATGAAAATATTAACTTGATCATGTATAATTTTTACTCCTTACTGATTAAAATAAGTTATATGATAGTAACATTCACTAATTTGCAATTCTCTTTAATGAATATTTATATATTATGTTGTGATCCGTTAAACAATTTCAAGCGCCTACAAGAATTGACAACCAATTATACGTTTCTCTTGATTATTTTGTATCTAATTATATTTATATAAACAATGGTACTTTTAAACTTTTTCATCAATTTGTTTGTGGAACATTTCTGTTATAATTATGATGTTGATTTAATTTGTTTTCTATCGTTATACACAGGTTTGTACTATATCTAGCTAATTAAAATTGAATATAATATTTGAAAGTTAGCCAACTTGCCATGTTCCAATTTCGGATTATTAGATTGTTGCAGGTTTGGTAAAGCTTTAATTATTTTATTTTTCTTTACGATAGCGGATCTGTATCCTTTATAGTTGACTGGATAGTTCTTACCACACATACGCATTGCACTCTAATGTTTCGTTTTTCCTGAACAATCTATCCCTTGGTGCTTATCAGTTTATTTGAAGCATATTGCTTATCTGTGGCATTTGTGTCTCTTTAACTTAACGCAGGCAGTTTTTACACATTTACTAGTATGTAGTAGATTTTTTATTTGATGTGCAACCTTATTATTTCTATCAGCACGGATAGAAAATAATGTCGGATGTCGCGTACTTTCCTTGAAGAAGCGGCACGTGAATTGTAAATTTTAGCTGTAGTGTTTCGATATACGTGTTCAGTTTATTTAGAGGTGTGTAAAGAGTTGAATTTTTTAATGTAAGGTTCGTGTAAGGCAGATATTTATTCGATATACATTATAATTGTTTTCGCTATATCTTTAATGCTGTTATAAAATTATATTTTATATTTCAGGTCAACAAGGATGGTAGTGGATGAATCATTAAAAGATGCTTCACCTGCAATAGCATCGACGACTGCCGCTTGTAAAGATAACATACTTAGCGGCATAAGTAATACTGGAGGAATTAAAATGAATAATCATAAAAAGAAATTAAGACAAAGGTAATTCTTTAATTACCGTATTTAAGCATCAAAATATTGACAAACCTAACGTCAGTAATGAAATTGCATTTGAGTACATTCGAGGCACAAAATTGTCTACAATTTACTAATATAAGTAATTTATATGTAACGGCATATTTCCTATTACCTATATATATGTGGTGTGTAAAAACATAACCCAGGAAAGATTAATCTAAAAATTAAAAACATCTTTTTTATTTATATCAACTTATTTATACTTCCTTTTATTTGGATTCCTTTTTTCTTTTATATTTTACATTATATCTTTTTAATTTTAACTATTACTGTACTATATTTTTAATATTATAATATTACAGGGTTGTATTTGATTTAATTAGATTCTCACACTCGGTCATCCTGCATTCAATTCAGTCCGAATGGGATACATGATTTCATATGTTGTTCGCTGAAGTAGACGTTAATTTGGAACCCTCAGCATCTACTTGCTTTTCTACGATTAATTGCCTTTACTTTAACAACACCACAAGGCCCTAAAAAAGTGGTTTAATTTTCTTACCTGTACCATACTGCGTCCTCTTGATTACATCCAAGTCGCCTAATGAATATTAGTATGCACCTTACATTTTTTGTTTTGTTGAGCACGATTTCGTACCTTTATTTTTGAAATCTCCAGTTTTTCATCGGCTCGAATTTTGGCCTGTTCACCATTGAACTGTTACACCATATCCTCATTCAAAATTTAGTACAATTGTGTCTCTTCTTTTCGATGCATTTTTACTCCAATCAGTACTTCAAACGATAATGCCTCAATTGCTGTCTGGTAAGTTGCATTTAACATAATTTATAAAGCTAGTTTATGCGTGAACTACGCAGACCACCGATCTGTGATCGGCCTTGGATTACCAAAGTCATTTGTTGTAATTGTAGCTTTGTTAAGACTTCTTGTTTTCATATGATAACGCCAGCGAATATATTTGTACTGCTTGTTCGTAAACGGCATTGGATTCAAATAATAGTAGTGTCTTATCTTTCGAAAAGCGACTAAGATATCTGTATCTTGGTCCTTTTTCGAAAGATGAGACATGAGGCATTCGAAATATTATATTCTAAATCAGCTCCTGTTTGACATCGTTGTTTTTTAGCTGAACATTTTCATCCGAATTTTACGCCTGCCGAATCTCAACTGTTACTGTGTAGACTGTTAGTGGATAACGATTAAGTACGTCTTCCTGCGCCATGTGACTACATTGTATGTGCTCTGCTGTATACTGAAACTCAGTTTTAAAGCCCATCTTTTAATGATCTTGAACGACTTGCTCAGTAATAGACGCGAAACTTTATGAGGACCTTGAAGAAATAAAATTTGGATTCTTCCTTTCTTCGCGTGTACTTTTCCGACTGAAGTAGTATGTTGGATGCATTTCTGATACGTTACACTGCGTTACAAAGATTAGCGCCATATCCCTCTTTACTAACGTCAATGTGAATTTCGGTATATAACTCTGGATTCAACAGGTGATGATGTCAACTATTGCTTTAGCGTTGGGAATGCAGCCCGTTCTTTATCGCTAAAATGAAATTTATTTTCATCTTGTAGTGGTGTTGATTTTTTTGAATGAAACTTTTTATATGCTTTTCTGTTTTTGGAATCAAAAACGGCTTTTTGTAGGTAGGTATAATGGTTCCATCTGGCAATAAAACCTAGATATTCCACTTTTGCTGTAAAAACTGATAGTTCTGCAACAACTTACTGCGGTTTTTAGCACCTGTATTAGGTTTTGTAGATCCTCTTCATATTAAAGTGACGGAATGATTATATTATTCATATACATTATGATAACACCTTCGTCAATTATTGTTCTAAAAATGCTTGATATAAACCCCATAATGAATTTGGAGAAGTGCACAGGTCAAATGGAATTCTATATCTAAGTGATATTAAACTACGGTATTTTTTCAGCTTTTTGGTACCAGGAACGTGGGAAAATCCATTTTGCGCATATAATATTGTAAAAAACCGTGAAGAATATAATTGATCTAGTTTTTTTGATATATTAGGTTGTGTCTGCTAATTTTTTATTTAATCTCCTATAATCGACGCATAACTTTTCTGTAATTATCTTCCTTGTCTTTACTAACACGATCGAACTGGCGTATTCAGATTTACTGTGAACGATGGCATTATCTTTCAGCCATGTTTTAATCTAGTCTTACACGACGGCTTTTTCTTAAGAAGTCGTCTTGGATGTTGAAACACTGGTTGTCATCCTAAAGTAATATTGCAGTTTGAACATCTGTGTGACAATTGATAATTGTCAATCAATGCTTGAATTTGTGCTGGTTTTCATTCTTCGTTACAACCTTCTACATTATTTAGTATTTATTTTAATTTATGTACGTTATTTTCTTATCTTATTTGAAAATAGCATGTATACTTACGTTTCTATGACAGAACGACTTGCACATTATTTGGTATATTGCGTTATCTATTATAGCAAAGAATAAAGCTAATCATACTGTGCTGTTTCTTCCGTCTATGCCTTAAGTTTCTTTGTAAGTTACAGTGGATTGTGAAGTTGCTGATATGTGTCTTCACGTAAAATAATGTTTTTCATCATTTGTTGAAATTTCTGTATATTCACCCGTATTTAGGCCCTAGGAACGAAGTTCAAAGGGTCTATTGTATTTGATTCCGTTCATGTAACGCCAAGAAATAAACATCTCAGAAAAAAAAA
>JANSTX010055129.1:0-10430 GCA_027564355.1 Penthetria funebris
GTCCCTTTCTGGATGCACATACATCACAATTTTGACAATATCGAATTATATCTTTATGATATCCAGACCGGTAAAATCTATTTTTAACATTTTCCTCTGTCTTTTCTACACCAAAGTGACCTCCTGTATAACCTGAATGCAAACGTGATAACATTGTTGGCACATGTGCCTTAGGTATATTCAGTTGAACTCTTGAAGGCTGACAATCTGATGCTTCAATTCTTTTGTATACAACTCCATTTGTTACTTCTAAAGAATCCCATTGTGCTCAATAAATTTCAACGGTGGGGTCTGAATGTGAAATATCACTCCATATTGGTCGGCTTCTTTATCAAACCACTGTAGCTTTATACAGTCTTCTGTGATGTTGGCAAACATGTGTGTTTATTGACTGCATTTCCTATTTTTAACGTGCATTCTCGTTCTCCAAATACTGGGCATATCTCGCCGGAGACTGTTCTCAATACTAGTCTGCATGCCTGTATTTCAAAGTTTGCAAATTTTTCTTTATTGATGATTGTGCCATTGGATCCAGTATCAATAATAATTTTACAGCGGTGCCTCTTTATATAACCGTTGACCATTAGATCGCCGTCAGTTCTTGTGGTTCTGATGTTTATTATTTCTGAGGCGCGTTTGTACTTAATGGTCGACATCTGCCGCTTGAAGTGAATTAATTCGCGTTTTCCCGACTGGGAATCGCATTCTCCTCCCACTTCCTTATTTGAATATCGTCGTCGTTTTGGTCTCTTATTTGTCACTTCAACATTTCTAACTTGTCGGTGGTTTGGCATGCTGGCTTTATGAACAGCTTCAATGGCTTGTGATTTATGGAATGCTAATTCTAAAGTAGATGGACAGCTGAGTCGTGTTTGAAGAACAGTTTCATTATAGATGCCATCGATGAATTATCTCATTGCAATTCTACTGATTGTTTCTCTATTGCAATCCGGAAAGGCATCTATTGCCAATCTCTCGATGTCAATCATGAATTCAGCCAAACTCTCCTTCTTATTCTGTATTCTAGCCCGTAGCTCTGCATGCTTTAAATCTTTTCTGCTGTTATTATGGAAACGATTTTCTAATGCACGTGTTAGCGCATTGAAGTTTAGTCGCTCATCCACAGGCAAGTTTGTTTAAACGTTTAATGTCGATCCACTTAGTTGTGTTGCAAGACAAGCTACCCTTGATGCCTCATCCCAACCATTGGTCTTAGCAATAATATCAAATTGAAGACGATACTCTTCCCAAGATGTTGTATCGTCGAGCTGTTTTGGCCTGAATGTTATTACTGCCGTGATTGTTATCGTCGGTTGTACATAATTACTTGATGTATTGTTGAACTGCTGACGTTGAGTGATTTTTAATTTTTCGAAATTTTCTTGAAGTCTCTGTTGTCTATCATGGATATCTGTGACATGCTTCTCGAGAGTATGATGCTCTGTTTCCAAAATGTCTACTCGCTCATTTGTCGATTTATTTTCAGCATTACAATATTGAATATCATTTTGAACAGCTTCTATTTTTATGTTCAACTCATCACGTATATCCGTAAATCCACATTTAACATGTTCGTTAAATAATCTAAATTTCTTTTCCATGAGAGCATGTATTGCTTCTTGATGTTGTTCTTGTTGCTCTTTAATCTCTTGGATATTTTCTTGAAGTAGTTCTTGCTGTTCTCTTCACCATATCATCTTTTGAATCTTTTATTGCTTGATGAATGGAACTAATTAGTTCCGCAAGTGAAATATCGTTCGTGGCCATGTTTATTTCTTCAAATAACGAACACTATCCCACACCTGACACCAATGTTATGAAAGTGTGTTTTGGGAGGTTGCTATTAGTTTTATACAACGTTGATTCTCTGATAAATAGCCTTGGCCGAGCGGTTAACGTAAAGACTTTATTCGTAGAATAATAAAATATTCACTTGCACTATAACAAAAACTTTATTTTATCTTAATTCTATTGGAAATACAATACAATTTTACTACTCAAAATGCTTTTATTTTCTATTAACGTATACTTTACGATGCACTTATTTTACTTTCAATATCTCGATGTGTATTTGATTAAGTTTTATTTTCAACTGTCTTGTCCTGCTCATAAAGTCCCTATTTATGTTAGCTTTTGTTTACCTTTTGAACTTTCTCGAAGTTCATTCAAGAAACTTATGCATTCTTCTAGTCCCCTCGTTTTTGTGACCGCCCTCTATTGAATATGTACCGAATTCTTGAATGAGTACTAAATTTATTAAATCTGGCCATACTTGTAACAATATTATAATGTTAAACACATTTAGCTGATCACAGCGCATCGATTTGGTAATAATTTGATTGACGAACCCTCTGTCAATCACATCAACTATACAACTTTCTAGTATTTTCATGCAAATATTATAATTTCAATAGTTCTCAGTCTGTCAGTAATGATGCATAGATGGATAGTATGTTGATGTTATATGATTGGAGTCCTATGGTCTTATCAACAATATCTGTAGGTATTTATATTGTATATTAACCCTGATGAAGTTTTGAATAATAAAACGCGAAATGTTAAGCGTCAGTTTCTTAAGTTTTGCTATTAAAATATATAGTTGCTTTGTGTTAATATTTGCATAATTTTGTATAGTATTAAATAACTGATAACTTCGAGAAACATTCTATTATACATAAATCTGCAACTGAAGTAAAATGCCCAATACTTCTAAAATGTATTTTATATTACAAAATTCAGCTACAAACTATGTACGAATTCGTCCTTACCAATGTGCTATATAAACATAATTCCATTCACTATGAGTGCGATATACATTTATAGACGACTATGACTATGCATTTTACCTTTAAAATAATACTCCAATGTCTTTAAAATCTTGAATCTTCTCTATGTGTGACATGCACATCGCACAAGATGGAAACCGTAGCTTGAATATAGATTTATGTGATTACAAATCCACGTCTCGTTGTATTAACTTATTCTGACACTTAGCGTAAATGTATGAATGGTATATGTACACTTCATATATATTGATGATGATGATTATGATGATGATGCTGCTGATGATGATGATAATGATGATGATGCAGATGATTATGCTGATGATATTTTGGGTGCTGTTTTCTCTACGACGACTACAGCTATTGCTATACTGCAGTTACTATATTATTGCTAGATATCTTTACTAGCTTTTGTAGCGTCTGTTTTGACTACGTGTTTCTATTCTGCTTTTACTTGAAATGATTACAATAATAATAATAATAATGATTTTGGAATAGAAATCATTTTATCAGAATAAGGGAAATCGTTAGTTTTATGTACATAGGAAGCATATATACATAATTTTCATATAATGCTTCCCATATGGAAACGGGAGTTACACTTTATTTAATGAGTTAGGTGTTCAGCACAGACTTATAGTATTCTGTAAACTTTACACAGATTTTACCATTTCACGATTATTTTATTTGAACTTTATTGTTACAATCATATTGAATAACAAACACTATAAATAATAAAAACATTGAAAGAAACAATTAAAAAATCCCTAACTTTTCCATGGGAATAATTAAGGGATTTAAATGCACACAAATATCCGATAATACTATAAATTATCATACCCATAACGGGAATACAACATCAACCAATGCATGTATTCATAAATGAGTATTTTCTATCATTAACATAGAACTTCGCATACTGACGAAGTCTGGGTAGATTTTTGGTATCATCATCATCATCTGGACTATTATTCCACGCGGCAGCATAGAGCGTCAACGAACAACCGCAATTTATTTTATTAATTCACTCCATCCCAATCCACGAATGGCAGCCTCCTTAATTCGGTAGACAATTTTGTTCATCGCCTCCAGATCTGACAGTTTTCATATCCACACAAATAGTAAGCCATTCAGCATACCAAACATTTGCCTAACCTTTTGTTTATGGAACCTTACATCTGTTTCTGCACCACTATTAATTGTTAAAAAAAATCCGAAATACTGGAAGTCCTTTGCTTTATCTATTACCTCAATGCTGACTACAAGCGAACACCTTCTATAGTCGTTTCATTAGTTTCGGCTTAGAAAGATTGATTTTTAGAACGACTTGTCATCTGTATTTTACAAGTAGTTCCAATTTCACATTAATGTCAGCGAGATCAAGATCTTCAAGTCGACCGGATAGATCCCATCTGATACCATTAGATTCAAAGTTCACTTTGATCATAACCTAATTAAACCAAGAGGAGTAGGAACAATAGTGGAGACAGTAAATATCCCTGTTTTACACCCGAATGAACATAAAAATTATCATCAAGCTTTCCACAATGCAAAACTCTACATTGTGAATCAAGATATAGACCGCGTATTCATCAGTTTAGACGGTATTCCATAACATTCTACTATTGTCAACATCATACCACTATCAATAATATCAAAATATCGAATGCCTATTTGACGTCTACAAATAACATATAAAATGGTGTTAGCTATTCAATTGATTGCTCAACAATAATTCGTATTGTATTGAAATGGTCTGTGCAAGACCTGAAACATGCATGTTACTTTCGAATACTCGGTTACGAAACAAAACCTGTCGTGCTCGATAATAGTTACAATAAGGTAATACCACACCAGTTGTATACTCAATTTAACCCACTAAAGTACGTAATCCCTTTTCCCATTTGCTGAATCTCATTTGAGGTCAGCAAATCGTCCCTAGATTGAATTGGAAGTTCAGTTCTAAATTATTGGCCGGTTAGTTTGCCTGTCAGGCGTTAAGTCTCCCTCATATTGTTTGAATTTGTAGCAAGTTGTGCACGCGCTAGAATATTTTCAAAAAAAATAAATGCCAATTGATTCGCCAAATCGCCCATAATAAATTGATTCGCCAAATCGCCAAATAACCCACACCACAAGATGTTTAATATGCACAATAGAATCTGGTTTTTAAAAAATTCAGAAACATTGCTTATTATTAAAATATCTGCTAACTACTATTTTATGGTTGCGTAATGGGTCAATAAAAAATTAAAATCATAAACATTTGGGAAAACTGAAAAACCTGTCTTAGTATTCAGATTGTCAATTAAATTGAATGGGATCAGTCAGAAACTGAGGTGATCAGTCAGTCATCATTTTCTCGACAATAATGTGGCAATGAGCAATAGCCATATTGTTCACGATTTCTGTTCCATCACCTTAATTTGTATCCATTGTCTGCCAATGTTACAAGTGTGCTTAATGACGCGTGTTTCTTCATCACCATGCTTTTAGATGACCTGGTCTTCTAATACTATGCGGATTTTATTGTAGTAAAGTTCAAATTTTAGAATATCACTGACTGGTCGCCTCAGTGTATAGTCAATCCAATTCTTCGCCTCCAGATATGCCACTCTCCACAAATTTTCATCTGATTTGACCAGAAAATATTTAGTATGCACCGGAATCACCTATTGACATAAACTTAAGATTTTGACAAGATGTCATCTACCAAGTTTCGCGGTCATATGTACCGATAAACAATTCAAAATTAGCAATTTTAAATTTTTGAAACTCAACATACAAATCATTAGCAGAGCCTTTTGTATCCGACACTTTACATCTGATTCAGCATCAATATCAAAAGACCAAAAACTTCTCAAATATTGGGATCCCTCTAATTATTCATCTATTTCTTTGCCACTTACTGCAAGTGAACATCTGCCGGACGTTCCAAATTTTATTTGTTTCGTCTTTCAAACATTGAGTTTAACACCGATCTATGACTTGTCATTACATCAACAACGTTCCAATTCCACAATTGTTGATTCCAATTGTAATCCTATTATAAGATCTATACAAAAGGCTACCTTCAGTATCTGGGATTAAATTTAACATGAGGACATTTTCCATTTCTCGATTTAAAGTCTTAAATGGGATTCTTAAGAATCTGAACATTAACAAGGAGGCACCAGATCCTGAAGGTATCCCAGCCATAGTTCCCGAGTAAATATATAATATGATATCATATCGGTAAAGGTTTCAAATATCCAGCATATTCCCCAAAGATGTTCTCAATCTGACCCTAACAATTACAGATCCATTGGCATTAGTTCGTTTATTTTTAAGATCTGTGAAAAAATAATTAGTTTTTAAGATCACATCATATTTGGAATCAAAGAATATAATTCAAGATCCTCAATAGGGTTTTGTTGTAGAAGATCGACTGGAGACATTATGACCTTCCTTCCTGAGAGTTAAAGTAGAAGTTTGCGTTTATTTGGTGAAATAAAGGTGCAGGTACTCAATATATCTAAGGCGTTTGACAAGGTTTTGTATTGGGCATTATTGTCAAAGGTGGCATTGTATGATGTTAATCGCCTGTTTTGAGAAGCTACATCTCCGCCACTGCATCGGTTTTATTTTTTCAATCGAAGACTAAAATAGTTGATTATTTGCCAGAAAATATGAACAATATTTTTATGAATTATTTTAGGTTATTCCGTGATTAGGGACATCATACAAATCTTGTCAAATTCAATGTATGTATAAGACACAATAATGTATGTTATCACATAGACAAACTGCTCCAGATTTCTTTATAAATTTTTATGTAAATTTGCTCTCTGACTCTTCGCATTTCAATTCTAAATTGCTTTGGAATGATTACATCGTTACATCGTGAATGTGACTAAAAATACTGCATGAAGAGTTGATTTCTTGTGACGTTGTAAGAAATATTTTATTGCAGTTAATATTGCCATTATGTATAAAAGATTTAATTGGCCTCTAATAGAGCATGATGTATACATTTGGGGCGGTGTTCCTGCCACCATCCTCGGTTGCTTCGACAGAATTCAGAGACGGGCTTTTTGATTTAAAGCGATGATCGTGTCACCGGTCATATTGATTCACTTCATGCATAGGTGCAATATGGATCTACTATCTCTTTTATATAGATATTATAATGATGATTGCTTTATTGATATTGCCGGTATTATGCCCAATATTCGGATATTCTCTGTAAATACTCTATCTGCTGATCTTATTTGAGTTCAGCAAACCGTCACTTGATTGTATTGGACGTTTAGTTCTAAAGTACAATACGGTTTGTGTTGCCTGCATGACGCTTGAATTTGGAGAGTGTTGTGTCCGAAATACAATTTTTCAAAAAGATATACCTATCTCGTTGTGCATTTTTATTAAGTTCTTTACTTAATTGACAATATTTTGTCTACAGATTCTGTTTGTCCATTGGATTACTGTTGTTAATCGCATTCTTGACGTTTGTATTGTTCATTCTTAACTTGATCAATAACTGCTTCACTGACTTGTCTCAATGCGAAAGTTGACTACTATAAGAAGCCCCTTGTCATCAGACGATGTTTGATCGTTAGGTGTGTAAATTTGAACTAATTTTTCACATTTCATACTAATCTTGAATCTTTCTGTGATTATTCGATCTGAGTTCGATATGACTTCATTTTGCATAGACACTTACATCACAGCTGTAATTCAATTGACTAGATATTTTGAATAGCAAAAGGATTTCACCATAGGTTATAACTACCTAGGTTGGTGGAGTTGGATGTTAGTTATTAATTGGACGTACAACCGTACCCATTTGCCCCTGCAATTTTAACAATGATGATGATGTTAGTATAAAACTTCCGATGACCACTACATGGTGGGTGTTATAGACAAATGAGTAAGTTTCTCTCATTTTCCACAATAGTGTAAATAGATGTACCTAAACCTATGCATATCATATTACAATTATTTTCTGTATTGTATAATAAGTACAAGCAATGATTTCAGTACGTTCAGCGAAAATGATCAACTTAATTTGCATAGATAATATAAAACAGAATAAAAAATAAATAAACGAAAAAAAAAAACACAGAAAACAAAATTCCCATCGTCTCAACATATTAGACATATCAATAGAATATTCGTACTCTAATGACATACAGAACACAAAACTCATTCTGTATCGGTCTATATCTCCTTCCGTACCACATCCTAGTACACAATTTTCTCTCATCAGATTACTTATTTTCCTCCTAGATATTTTACGTTGTTGTATTATCGTCTTATGTCTTTTCAAACATATTTACAGGGTGTTAAAGCTAAACGAAAAAGGGCTGTAAATTTGAAGGGCATAGCTATAATGTATGTGAAGGAAACACAATAGAATTGCATCTGAAAACTACATTATTTTTGGACGAATTATAGCCCAGAAATACCTAAATTGCTCACACTTACAAATGATCGATTGCCTTAGGAGAAATGTAAATATTTTTTTTTCCAAATAATTAATGCCCAGAATAATAATCATTTTTTCCCTACATTTATTGTGGTGATATCTAAAGAGCAATCAATATGCCAGAAACACCTGAATCAATACTTCCAATCTTTAAGAAGTTTGTTGTGATAGTGATGCTAATACATAAGTAAAGTCCTGGTTATAAAAGGCTCGGCAAATGTTTGGATGCTGAATGCAGTCTGGCGGTTGTCACAAATATCATAAAATCTGGTAATAGATTGTGTGTTCAAATTATAGGTGATAAACATATCATCGGACATATAGCGAATAATGCTTAGTAAATATCACAACTAACGACCTGAATACGTTCATTTAAACCAAGTTGGTTTCCAAAGTTTTGCGATTAAGTAGTGAGTAATAGATATATTTAAAAAAAACTATTAAAGCAATGTACGTAGAATTACCTAGGACATACTAGAAACTGCTTCAGATGGAATGCCCAACATGGACAATTTATCCCCTAATGCGTTTCCATTATGTATTCCGTCTGTGCTACACATTTATCCTCGGTATCACACCAATCACATCTTTTTTCACTATTATCACTACTGGAACAATATGACGCATTCCGACAAGTTTCACATTCGCTGTATGTGTGTCCGATTTTGCTGCCGAATTCACATTTAAATTTATTTTCTTGCACATTTCAATGTTGATCATTGCATTTGATTACAGGAGTGATCACTATTCTTTACAATGTTGAAATTTGTTGGCACTTGTGATTGCTGTTCATTCAGTGGTAGAGAAAATGGTTTAAAATTAAGGAATCCAAATTTGCCAAATCTTGAAATCAGTTTTTTTTTTTTTTAATTCATAGGAGTGAGAAAATAAACGCGTCTGTCGTAACATAACTTCTAAATTAATAACGAATTGTAACAGTTCTGTAAATGTATTCCCCCAACAGACCAACATATTTTCTCTTATCGTACTTTATCCAATCCTAAATATTGTATTCTGTGTCTTTTCTAATTCCATTATAATACCCATCTTATCCTGTTCATCATAATTAATTTATATGATTCTCCTTGACTTTGATCATTATTGACGGCCAACGATTGGCGAACATTTTCAAATCTTCTACCGATATGAAATTATTCCAATGTGTTTTTGTTGACAAGTAGGCGGTATGCAGGGAGCCAATGAATTCCGTAACCATAATTAGCTGATAAGGATTGATTTTCAATCGTGTTATCAGAACTGTCACAAGACTTGGTTGATCTCCTCTCTTCATACTTTTGAATGCCAAATTACACCTATAATTTTGTCTAAAAATTTGATGACACCTGTCCGTAAAGTGAAACATGAGCATCAGTCTTGTAAGTATTTTGCATATTTTGTGTTCGTAAAACATGGTTGGGAGTTGTACTAGAAAGTGGTTTTTAAAATTTTGGATTAATAGCGCAGTATTTTATCTTCCTTCTTAGGAACACTATCCCGTATCTGTGGATGAACTCCTTTAACTGATTCCACTTCTTCTTCTAACAATATGATGATTTGATTTAGTTTTTCGATTTTTTCCTTTATTTAATCGACAAATGGCTTTCTCGCCCTCAGCTTGTTTTTCTAGCAGCGCATTTAATTCTTCGGCGACTTTTAGGGAATATTTAAATTTCTAAATAGATTAATAACCGTTTTCGGATGTAGTGTGTCGAAATAGAAACTTATGTTCAGATATAAAGTTGAACTTTGGCTTTTCACAAAAGTAATATCATAATTAAAATCACTATATAATGAATTCTGAATACGGAAATGTTTATGAGTATCTTTTTATTTCTAATATTAGGGTTAATAGATGTTTACAGTGAATATCGCATGAACCTACTTTAAACAATTCCATTTCTGTCAGTGAACGATTGAACGTACTCCTGTATAACACATGTATCGAGTTTGAATTTATTAGAAAATTGACGTCATGTAAAGCGATAAATGCCTAGTTAATAGTAAAAATCTGTAAAATTCAAGAAATATGACATTACCAATAATTAGCCGCCGTTAATGTGAAATACAGCACTGACAAATGCCAAATAACCCCATGCATACTTTATATGAAGAAAACTGCTGCCGAAGGTCATCGTATTTTGGTGGAAGTTTATGGTGAATATGCTCTAGCTGAGCGAACG
>JANSTX010055130.1:0-10429 GCA_027564355.1 Penthetria funebris
AAGCTTAATCGGATTACTCCTTGGAGTACCTCCCATGTATATTGTGCGCGATAACTTGAGATTGCATTGACATATCGCCATGAAATTATTTCTGAGCCTAAGTTCGAAGCTGAGGAAAATTGGAGTACTCCTTCAAGTACCTCCCATATATACTTTTTACTCCTTTTTCTAGATTAAAATTGGGTGTAAATATCAAAGACAATATAAGAAAATGATTTGTGCTATCGTTATAAAATTGTGTCACTTTTATCTAATTTGTGAAGCTAAGTTCGAAGATGAGTAAAATTGATGTACTCATTCAAGTACCTCCCATACAAACTTTTTACTCCTTTTAGATTAAAATTGGGTGCATAAAATAAAAGATTAATATAATTATATTATATATAACTATATTGTTCTCTTGTATTACATAGCTGTAATTTAAGGCGGGTAACAAAGTTTCAAGGGACTATCGTATTTGAGATCATTCGTGTATCGTCTTGAAGGCATTATCGTTATTATAATTAAAAATATATGAAAATGTTAACTTGATCAGATAACTTCCTAGCGTACCTCCTATGTATAATTTTTACTCCTTACTAATTTAAGCGAAGATTCTAGATACGAGATATCATCTATTTTCCAATTCTATTTAACGAATACTTATATATTATGTTGTGATACGTTAAACAGTTTCCAGGGCCACCAATAATTGGCAACCAATTATACGTTTCTCTTGTTAATATCTTCTTTTAACTTGCACCATGTCTCATTGACTTTATTTTCATCGTTTATGGAATTGTTCAATATTTTAAGTTGTGATCTGATCTCATATAGCTCATACATCCAATATTTGTTTTTTTAAATATATTCTAGAGCTTTAGGTTTTAGAAATTTTACATTAATTCCGATTTTACAGAGAATCAGCATATGATCCGTACCTACATTACCCAAAGAAAGAGCTCTAACATCCAAAATTTGTGATTGATGAAAACTTCTGTTTGTTATAATGTAGTGAACTGTTGAACTCTGGTGATATGACAAGTGTATTTATTCTGATATCTCTTTGTGAAAACAATGTTTTGTTAATTAGAAGTTCATTGCTAGCACAAAATTCCATTTTCGTTTAATGTTTCTTCATTTAATCTTTGTTTAACGCCATATTCAATACCGAATTTCGCATCTTAGCATTCATATCACCGATTATAATAATTTTGTTGTTATGTGATAAGCTATCGAACTCCTGTCATCATAGAGTGACGCAATTTATTCCTGTGGTTTATTTCCATTCTTCGCAAAAGTACATCAAATTATTACTGAATTTGAAAGATACTGTAAGTAATCTATCACTTCGGTATTTTATATAATAATATGAATGTTCTGTTCAATGCAAAAGTAAACCAATAACTAAATGAGCCCTTATCCTTGCTACTGTATATGAGAGCATAGTTATTCCTCTGAATATGGTACGCAAATCAATCTTATGATGTTTTATTTCCATTAACAGTTCTTTGCTAAACGATGTTATATTCCAGCAAGCTTATCGCAATATATTCTTTTTCCATTTTCTTTTTGTCCGTGTTCCTGCCGAGTCATCGTTGTGTAAATCCAATCCAATATCCGAGGCTAAATTTCTAGTACTTTAAGCGGTATTAATTTATACTTTACGAGGCAGACTGTTAAACTAAGCTCCGACTTTATAACATTTGCGACTGCTATTTCAAGCCGTAGTGAGCTGATGTGTGCTATTTGTACTGTCGCTAATATTCGGCAACTGACACCTTGGCTGTGTTAATAGCGCCATATACACGCTATGCTATCATGTTATCATTGTAGTCCGAATTGGAATGAACTGCCACACAGTAACCCCAGAGACCCTTCAACATTAAATTTTGTCCAAATTTTACAATATCCGTTGCCATTTTACAGAATTTGGACGTGTTATTTCATACTCTCCATCACCATATATATGTGAATAATATTATGTGAACGGGTGTACAGGTTGTTAAGATGAAAGAAACTTCTCATCAGCAAAATTGGTGACTACGAATTCTTTAATGAAATATTCAAATGCAGAACTAAATAATCATAATCGAGTCTACATTTCTAGTTGAGAAATCATAATTATAGTTGGCTATGTTGATATTTGATGTTATATTAATATTGGAAACGACAAATGAACATCCCATAACTACCTAAGTAGTATTTGGTGTATAGGTACAGGATTCAAAACTTCATCAATCTTTTACAATTATGACTTTTCTGGAAATATATTTTTGGATTTGTGAAGATGTTTATATCGGCATTATAAAGAATTATCCCTTAAGAGAAACTAATAAGCAATACAATCTTTTTGTTAAATAAATGCAGAATATTTTGTATGCACTCTGTTTTTCATTTACTATCTGCGGTAATACTCGTATGCATACAAACAATAGTTTTCTTTTGAATTTAAAAGTGATGCAAGTACCCCATTAAATATTACTCTAAAAGTAAAAGTTGCAATTATAATTTTTAATTAATAGTAATCTTTAAATAAAAATGTTTTAACCAATTGGTACATTAAAGAGTTATGATGTGATTTTAAATACTCGTGTATGTAACAATTTGAAAAACGCTTTTAATTTTCTTTAAAAACTACTTTTGTTTAAATACGAGAACATGTATTTTGTACTGAAATAAGTAACTGTCGTTGTTGATTACAACAATATATACTTAATTAATTTAAACAAGAATCATAATTTTTATTTTAATCTTATTATAAAATTCATAAATCTTAGCCTAACGGCCAAATTTTATTATAGCAAAATATATGTAAAAATGCGTCATAAAACCGCTAATTTTTGGAAAAAATTATTGTGAAACATTGAATATTACAATGCTAAGCTAATAAAATCGTTGAAAAAGAATGAAAAAATATTATTGACAAGTAATTTTTGTGCAAGAATTTTATATTAAATAATAATTTTTTTACATTCTTAAAAGCTAACAGTAGTATCTCATTGTACCTTTGAATAAAACTAAAAAATATTTTCAGGTCATGCAAAATATTATAATATTTAATGTGACTCGTAATTTTCGAAATATTGCCGCAAATAGTAAATTCTATATTGTAGTCCAGTATACGATTTTCTGACATAACTAGTGAAGTAGTAATTATGAGTTATTATTATAAACACCAAAATTACAATCAGTAATCAAACACCATGACACAATATAACTTGATATTGTATCTTCCTGGTTACGATTCTCGATTTGAGCTTATCGAATTATACGATATAATAATTTTATATAATTGTTACTAATATATATAATAAAATACGGGGCGGTTGACTGCCAAATTAGAAAACAATATCGCACTCCATCATCCTACGTAGGTTGGTGGAGTGTGATATTGTTTTCTGTGTTTGCATCTACTGCAATACTGTGTTTGGAGGACCGGGTCTTGCAATACCCTGCAGATTCCAGTCAAGTACGTATTTTACAATATCACCGACCGGTCGCCTCAGTGTATGGTTTCAAATCTACTTTCATCTCAACGACATACCAATTTTCATTAGTTTCGTCTTTTATACATTGATTTTTAGATCGACTTGTTTCACAAGTCTTTCCAATTTCAATCTAATATCTGACTCTGTTGCGCTCTTGAGTTGTTTTAATGCGGCTATAATTTCATCACGACTTGGAGCAGATACCCTACATACTAAATCGTCTAAAATGCTGGTCTCTGGTCAACCGGGCTCTGATCAACCTGAACTTCGGGCAGTTTATTCAGTAGATCCCAAAAGTACTCATTCTATCTGTCTATTTGCTAAATCTCATTTGAGATCAGAAAACCGTTCTTAAATTAAAGTAGGCGTTCAGTTGTAAAACAGCGTCCGCTTAGTTTGCCTGCCAGACGGTAAGTGGCCCTCAAGCAAGTCACCCGAAATGCAATGTTCTCAAAAAAGGTACGCTTATCCCGCCGTTTCTTTGTGTTTCTTTGCATTAGCGTCACCCATGCATATGAAAGTGGAGTATAAAAAAACACCATATCATCAGATGATATTGGTGTTTCTGCAAAACGTTGTCTGGAAGCCGACATCAGATCGAATAATACAGAAAGATAAAAGAGTACTGCTAAATGTACAGTAATAGTTAGATTTACGTGTCTACAGAGCTGATGATAAGGAGGATTTTATAGTCAACTTAACAACAAGAGCAGGGAGTCAATTAATGGGTAAGCACGGAGTATGTGATATGATAATGGAGAACTTTTTGCGAAAATGTGCAGTAGTGTAATATACATAACAATTAGTAAAATATGGAGCTTTTGGTCAGAGATCGTGAATAATGGCGCGGTTGTTCGTTGACGCCCTATGTTTCAGCGTAGAGAAAAGATCGAGATGATGATGATGATGATGATGATTCACATAAAATTTGACAAGTTGGGTTGCAACTAATTACATTACTCATTATTGCTATTATTGTATATTATAATAAGTTTTGAGCATTCTATAGACAAGTTTATTACAGTAATGAGAACAAAATGGTTTTGCAATCGACATATTTTTCTAATATATTAAAAAAAATTCAAAGTGATTTAAGTGTGAATGAAAAAAAAAGCAAAAAAAGCTATTTAAATCTATTTGTAACTTGGGTAATTTTCATGAATTTATTTATCTGAAATATACAATGAATGTTACATTACAATTTAGAAATTAAATCAATTATTACATGTTTGACCATACTCAGTTATATTAAAGTAAAAATTATATACAAAAATTCTTAATTTAACCAACTTTTGAATTAATATGTCAATGTTATACAATATTATTATTGCTGGGACTGAGTTGTATGCTACCAGCCGCGTCCACGTATTGCGAATAGTGGAAATTCCATAGTACATGGTTAGCTGCAAAATTGGTAGTATAATTTCAACAAATATACCAAGAAATATTGCAAATATTCTGTAATGATTATTATGACGTGACGAGTTGTGCCGCCACTAAACAGACAGGCCATTACATTGGTCAGTATTTGAACAAGATTTACAATATGTTACACATTGTTGTTCAGGGTGAAATTGCAGATCGTCGTAGTCAGGGTCGACGAAAAACCTTATGGTTGAAAATCTTACGATAGTGGTTTGGGCTTAGTACGAGCACATTATTTCGCACTGCTGTAAACAAAATCAAATTGGAAATTTTGGTCGCCAACGTTTTAGGAGGACATGGTACATGAAGAAGAAAAAGAAAATACCGTCAATCACATGTAAAGACATAATTAAACGCCCACGGTAAATCTGAATTTGGAATCACGTCAAAAGTGACTTGAATTTCAAAAAAATTGCTTACAATACCATCTAGTGATGGTAATCGACAAAGTAGTTTGATAATTCAAACAGTTTTAAATTACAAGGGAAGGGCTAATATACACATGTTGGCACGGTCAACATGGGTTCAAAGTCAGTAAAATTTCCAACTCATTTGATTCTTTTTTATCTAAGTTCATTTTACTATTAACATAGTTCTAAGCTACTCAATCCATCTGTCGCTTTATGTAGTGTTACCAGAAATTCGACGGTGATCGATGTCAATACCTGACATCTAATTCAGGTATGGATTATCTATTATACGTTTCGACTGGGAACATCTCACCGCGATAAACTAAGGTATTTATATACATAGTCTGTACATTCTAACGATAACTTTACTGTACATTTGCGATAATTTTACTATAAATTGTTGAATTACTGAAGCTACGTTGGCATACACTATTGAAATTTCATAGTTTTTATTTGAGCAGATTTGAAAATATAGACTATATATATATAGTCTATAGTATTCCAGATATTATGTATCTTTTTTTCAATTATTTAAATTTTAATATTAAATATAATCACTCTCGCTTTTAGAATATTACAATACAATGTTGTTTACAAAATGTGTAAATTTAATATAATTACATAAACCAGTTAATCTTTTAAATAAATTGCTATGCAACTGTGGCAAATTAATGTGAAATATTTTCTAAATGATTTTCAAATATTATACAAATCCTATTTGTATCAATAGTTTCTTTCACTAAATAATGATATTCGTATATTTTTTTATATTTGCTTGGAATCACAACTAATGAGACAAAAAAGTGTCTTGTGCAAGTAAAATTTAACAGTGATATAATTATCAGGCTTAATTAATTATTTATTTTGATTTCTTAAGTTTTTGTGTCAAATAGAAAATATTTTAATAAAAAATGCGTAAGTGTTTGCTTTTAATTCATTGGCTTACAACTCTAGAGATTATTTTGACAATACATTTAATTGCACTTGTTTTATTGGCCATATATTTAAATTAATAATGTAAGAATGAAAGTAATAATAATATCTACTATAGTTATGAGTTATCACTAAGAGAACATAATGAACCCGAGAGAAAATCTATTAGGTAATATGAAATGTAATACATAACGATTGTATAAGTGAAGTGCTAAGAGAAGCTCTCAAAATAGCGGTAAACCTACCAATTGAAGTTTGACTCATCTCTTCGCTTCACTTCATATTTTACCCCTGGAACTAGCCTTATTAATGAACGTTCAACCCCATTTTATTTTCGTCGATGACGGTATCTATTGTAATGCATGCAGTGACAACAATTTCATCACCACCGTTTCTTGTCAAATATATTAAAAATTGAAAGCTCTCAATCTCGTTTACTTGTATATCATCGAAGTAGTATGTAATCGGTGTACCAATATTCATTATTCAACCTGTACTCTAGATGGGTGCTGAACTACACTTTCCAACTGATGAATATATAAATAAATACAGTGATACATAGTCCAGAAAGTGTGAAAATGTATTTATTTTGAGCTCCGAGCACGTCGACTTTAGTGGGAACGAAACGTAATTTGCAGAAATCTTTACTTTTCTGCTTCCATAATAACTGCTGACCGGAGTTGTAAAGTTTTTCAACATCGTTGTTCATATACTTGAAAATAGAGCTTGCACAAGTCAAGTATAACAACATAGAAAAAAAAATTGAAAATTAAAATAAATGAATAAAAAATTTAATAAGAATTCCTATTCATAAGATCTGCCAGTAACCTTTAACCAAATACTTGAATTTATCACACGATGTTGATTACCACCTATAATGTTTAACAGTCATATAATAGTTCCGTTAAACCTTCAGATTTTGCGCAACTTAAATATTTTCAATTTTGCGACAACTGTCGAAGTCTATTCAACATACCAAATAATTTACAAGCTCTCTGTATGTGGGACTATCAATTCTAACAAACATATTCAATCAACTGTTCAATAATAATTCTTAATGTATTGACTTAGCGTATACAGATGATGAATGTAGTGGCCTATTAACATCGAGCTTGATCTACCCATCTTACCTTCTATTTAAATGTGTAACTGGATAATTATGATTCATTCTGTGATATATTTTGCAGTTGATAAATTTCAAATATAGGTATTTGAATTTACATTTGGTGTCACATGCATATTTGAAGCAACAAATTAACATCGTAATACCGCTGTAATATTTCCATTTCTTGAATTTATTGCATATATTTTCAATAAACTCCCTAAAGATTATTAATTATATTCCATATGTCTCTTTTACCATATGGATACTCATATTAAAAATATTTCTATTTAACAATTTTTTCAATTGAATAACATATCATACAATGTCACATTAATGTCACCCTTAGATATAATCAACCCGAATATAAAATTAACATATTCCATTGACAAATTCAATGATGATATTATATTATACAATATTAAAAATGATTATCTCAAACTTCGGACACATAAATCCTTCAACCAAATCATATATAGTTTTTTCTTAAAAGAATAAGAAAAGATAAACATTCACATGTTTCATGTTTTATCAATTACACAGAAACCAAGATAACAATTTCGATATAATAAATGTCATATTTAATGTTTAAATCTGAAAATAATCCTTCAACAACTACAATAACCCTTGCAGGCTGATATACAAATTATACATTTTTTTTGATAAGGCTTGTCTATAAAAGCCAGTGCAAAATTCGACACAGCAGTCAGTTCATCGAATCAATTCAGATTCAGTCCATCGAATCAATTCAGATTCAGTTCATCGAATCAATTCAAAACCAGTTCATCAATTAAATTCAAAGCAGTTTCTTATTGTTTTTAATAAAATTCAGTTCACTTTAAAATCAGTTAGTCTTGATTAATTTATAAAAAAAAATTAAAAAAGGAGGAATATTTAAACATTGTGAAAATATAAAAAAAAATTATAAATTTGAATACAAATAAAATTAAAGTTTTTATTAAAATGCATCTGTAGGATAAGATACCCTTTCGAGTCTGAACAAAATTTTATATTAGTGGAATCAGAGAGTAAAGGTTATCTATACATCGCCCTATGCGCAATTCAATTCAAAAATCTTTTATTTAATGAAATATAACTGTAGTATATTTCATTAAATAAAAGATTTTTGATTAGTACATGGTGTATTTAGAGGTTACAGTGCATCGGTCCCATATGCTTATTGTACGCATAGTGATCATAGTATATCCAAATGTTAATTGATGGATGTGTTTATTGTGGGAGAGTTAAATATAAATCGGATCTTATACTGGGAAAAAGAATTTGTAAAACCATTGAAGTAGGAAGGGAGGTGAAGGATAGAGGGAATGGATGGAGGAAGAAAGCTTACTGAGGTGCGTCATACCGATTTCGGTGACTTTTTTTTTAATCATAAGTTAGTTAGCAGCAGGTGCAGTCGCAGGTTTATGGGAGGCGGCTTTGCAAGTTATGATTAATGATGAAAATATGTGTTGAAAGAGTATTTGTCAGTAGCAGTTGGAGTTAAAGTAAAAGTTAAGAGTGATTATAGTGTGGTGATTCACGTGGGCTCTCTATACTTAATTTGGTGATAGGTGCCATTTTGTAGTGGTGATTTGGGTATATAAGTTTTATTGATTAAATGTAATGGTGATACAACTACTTATAATTGTCTTCAGTATTTCACAAACACTTGATGACTTATAATTCTTCATAAAAGCAATCGTGGTGTTGTTCGGTATTGTAAACGATTTGTGGATCTTCATCAGAGCGTCGATGATAATATGTCAAGATGTCTGAATTATTATACAGTGCTCCAGATTCATATAAATGAAGTAAGTTAATTGGGTGTTTGCTGTTGTCATATAGGTGTTGGTTGAATTTTAAAGTATTAACATTTTGTAGTCTGTATGCATTAATATAAATCCTTAGTTTCTAGCGCTAGTTGGAATATGAGGACGAGTTAAATGACCTGTACCTCTAATGACCATAGCTTCACATTTGAAGATGTGAAGATTCATGAGTTTAGTTGAACTATAGGTAAGTTAGCTTTTGATACGAGTACTAAGATATCATCGGCATATCTGATTTTAGTTATGGGATGAAATATGATTGCATTAGAGTGAATATTGATTTCAAGTGATGAATTTGGCAAATCGGCAATAAAAAGTGTGAATAGAATTGAGCAGATTTGGATACCTGTATTATAGCGGCAGATTATAGTGAGTAACTCGGACATATGTTCACCAATCCGAACTTTAAATGATCTATTTGTAAGAAAGTTATAAATTACATTAATTAGGTGCTCATTGAAAAGATGAATGTATTTTAGTTTATAAATTAATCCAGCCGTTCATACAGAATCGAATTACTTCTCGCAGTCAAGAGCAGCTGCTAGTGTTAAATCGCGTTTGAAAATAGATGTTACAATCATAACTAATATATTTATAATTGCATGATTAGTAGAGGTAGCTCCTTCTGAAGGCCATTTGTGTGTCGGGAAGAAGGGCTTTACTTTCAATGAATTCTATAATTTTCAAAATTTTTTCGTATATTTTAGACATTGCTGATAATAGTGAGATAAGCCTATAGTTATCAACGTGTTTGGGATGTTTTTTGGGCTTGAGTATTGGAATGACTTTAACTATTTTCTAAGATTGCGGAATAAAGGCATTATTAAATATCTGATTAAAAAGTACACATAGGAACCACATAAACTTTTTTGAAGATCTTCTGATAACTCTGTTAGAGAAACCATCCGGATTGATTTAATTATTGTTCGGAAATCATTTTCTGTAAGGAATGGCAATGAATAATGTTGATCGATAATGTTAAGTGTACTGTATTTAGCCCGTAAAATAGAATTGATGTTAGGGTCGGTGGCGGAGCAGTCAGTAGAGAAGTCTAGTAGTCTATTCTGTTAGTCTGTTAACTTCTGATGTAAAGTATCGGTTACCAATAAGATCGTTTTGTTTATGGATGTTGGAAAACTGTTCGCAAATTTATTAGCGACACATTGGGAATCTTCTTCTTCTGCTTCTTCTTCTTCTTCCTTGCCTTTTTCCTTATTCAGGGTCGACCCTCCTACTTCTCAATCTATTTCTCCACAAGTT
>JANSTX010055131.1:0-10428 GCA_027564355.1 Penthetria funebris
TGATATTATAATTGAAAGAATGTGTGGGAGTATAAGCTTTATCGGATTACTCCTTCAAGTACCTCCCATGTATATTGGCACGATAACTTGAGATTGCTTTGACAGATCTCTATGAAATTATGTACGCGTCATTTTTATCTCATTTGTGAGCGATTGCTCGATGGTGAGAAAAATTGAAGTACTCCTTCAAGTACCTCCCAAACAAACTTTTTACTCCTTCTTTTAGATTAAAATTGGGTTTATAATATCATAGATTCTTATAATTATGTTATATATAATTGTATTGTTCTCTTGTATTGTATTCCTGTAATTTTGGGCTATTTTGCAATTCTATTTAATAAATACTAATCTATTATGTTGTGATCCGTTAAACAATTCCCAGGGCCTACAATAATTGGCGATGCCAATTATATTTCTCTCGTTAGTAAATAAAAATCGTTTTTAAAATGTACATAAATTAATATTGATTTTATGTGCTATATGGTAGACACATATTGACGGTTTAGTCTACCAGTTCCACTGAATACAATAAGAAATTGCTAAATTTGAATTGGGTTTTTTAAAGATTTCTATAACTATGGAATATATGCATTATTAAATGTTTGATTAAATAAAGCGCATTCGAATGACAAGAATTTATCATAAAGGTTTTTTATCAGATTTTTTGACTACCAATCGGGATCCTTTGTAATGTTTGTTATTAGATACTTTTATAATAAATTTAAGTTAAAAGGTTATTACGAATGACAGGGAATACTGATAGTCGATATTTCCTGGTATGTTATATTTTGAGCAAAGAATGGCATTGATATCAGAGCGAATTAAAGTACAGAGTCTGTTGTAAACTACAAGAGGTTACATAGAACTTCCATTAAAGAATAATTACTTAAAGAGGATAGTGAAATGTACATCACATATGTGATAATTTTGATTATGAATGTTTGCAAAATATTCGGAAAATTTAATAGCAATACAGTAGGGATTTGTAATAAATGTGAGATAATTTGGAGAAAACTAGAATTGATAGTAGAGTCTATAATATTGATTTGGCTATTAGTTAAAATTTTGATATGTTTGAAACATTATGATGAATATTAATGATGTTTAATTTGATCTGCCAGTGTTTTCTCAAATCACTATTTATTTGATTTTTCATCATAATATTGAGATTGCCAATCTTGTATCTAAGGATGGAGACAAGAGGTGAGTTTCTGTGTATCGTTTGATATGATTAATGTCTTTTTAATTTAATGCAATTAATTTAATAATCAATTCCATCATCTTAGCCTCGAACACACGTCATTGCCGACATATATCTTGGTCGAGTTACCAGAGACTCTGTGTGGCAGCAAAGATGGGTAGAGTAACCTCGATGATATATTGTATTTCCAGTCGCCACCAAATCTCGTAAATTCTATTATAAAATAATGTTTTTATTAAATTACAATTTGTACTAAACGGTTAGCATATCGTTAATATTAA
Organism: Penthetria funebris; assembly: GCA_027564355.1. Taxonomy (NCBI): domain Eukaryota; kingdom Metazoa; phylum Arthropoda; class Insecta; order Diptera; family Pleciidae; genus Penthetria; species Penthetria funebris. The sequence continues at coordinate 1,483 of JANSTX010055131.1, forward strand.
TCTGTTATTCATATTTGTAATATAAGCGCCTATATGATACTAATATTTGATGAAACATAGTTGTTAGAAAAATTTAATTTGAATATAATTGGTAATTCTACTTCTTCTTCTTCGAGCTGGGTTCTTCGCCTGCGATCTGTGTTCTTCTTGAAATTTTCATAGCTTTGAGATGTGGACTCCCAGCTTTGATTCAATATTTTTGGAGATTGATAAATAGATTTGTGTACCAACTACATATCTCCTTCTCAACATTCTACAAATATAGCTTTTACTCCATGGTATAAGACTTTTCAAAACATCTGGGTTGCAAGTTTATATTGTATATAATTGGTCTTGCTTGGTTTGGACCAATAATACGAAAAAAAATATTTTTTGTATTTTGTCACTCCATTCGAATATTGTTTCATTATAAAAATTCAGGGCAAGATGATGATGATCTATAACACAACTAACATCTTCTAAGTTATTGTAATAGGCAAACAGGGATGGTTGATTCAGTTCAACAAAAACAATTGGATACAATCTTTTAAAATATTGCATATTTTGTATCGACCACTATTCTGATTGTTTATATATTATTATACCCAATATATTATTTTTATCTAAATCAATATAAACGATGCTATAGAATAACTTTCTACATTAAACTCGTAGAAATAGAACATTTAGTAGTTTTTGTTTCAGAAATATTGTTGTGTGAAGTACTCGTATATGACATACTCGTATAGTATCAACTTTATACAATTGGGGGGTTTTGTGAATAAACTTTTATCACCTAAGGGTAGTTTCTTGCAATCAATATACTTTTTTGCTGCAATATATAGTTTGTATATTATAATCTGTATTCGCAATATCATGGTTCCTTGAAAGATGTTAATATTGACCATGACACTTTGAATTTTATGGGTTTGTCACCCATACAAAAGCGATTATGGAGTAACAAAAATGTCAGAAGAATTCGTAAAATTCTACAAATATAAAAATTAATTTCATATAAATTTTATTTATAGCTTTATATCTAAGAGAATGTTTGTCATATAAAGGTTTAAACTATGCAGATATATAGGAACGATTTTATTCTTTAGGTATAAAACTAGTATGATCGACAAAAAAAAACTCTTTGTTACAAACAATTATTTAATATCATATGTAATCTGCACTATCCTAAAAGTAACCTCTCAACAGATGGAAAAATAGGCATTCTAGAAAACTGTCTAGAGGTAATTATCAAATATATCATACTCATTATCATTATCTCAACATTCACTTTGTTCTGGAGAATAGGGCATCAATGAATATTCGCAATTGTTCATGATTTCTAGGCAGTACCAATCACTTCGCTCCACATCTTGCCACCGATACCATCCTCTTTACTACTTAATCAATTTCAGTCTAACCCATATCCTATTATATCATTGAGACTGAACGCCTCAATTTATTCCGATACACATTTTATTTTCTTCATCTGATAATCTTATCAGATGAATTATTTGTCATTTTTATCTCATTTTATACCTCCCATACAAACTTTTTACTCCTTTTAGATTAAAATTGGATTTATAATATCAGTGGACAATACAATAATATAATATATACTTATATTGTTCTTTGGTATTATATACTTCTATTTTAAGGCAGTGGTAACAAAGTTTCATGGAACTATTGTATTTAATAATCGTACAAAGGAAATCAAGAAATTATACATGCCCGCCTGTCCGGCTGTCTCTCTGTCCGTCTGTTCGTCTGTCCGTCTGTCTGTCTGTCCGTCTGTCCGTCTATTAATATTTTAAATATGAGTTTAATTTTGTGATGCTAATTTAAAACACTGCTCCAAACAGCCAGCTGTGGAGGTGCAATAATCGCTTGATCAGAAATTCAACGCATCAAAATGGTATATCGTAACCCATATTGGTATATATCGTACTATAGCTATTGAAAGCATCAACATTATAATTGTATTGCAAATGACAAGCTTTAAAATTCCTGGGAAAGACCAATATTTCGCTCTACTCCACTTTTGTCGAACACGTAAACAATAGATTGAAACATTCAATATGTGTCTCAATTAAATGTGGTATATTTTATCATGATTTAAGTCAATCATATCTACTAACTTCACATATCGTACTAGCTATGTTCCGTATCTCAAATACTTTTGTGTTTCCGACGTTTGTATGCGTAATGCGAAATTCTTTTCATGACCATCGATTATGACCTATCTCAAGTAATGTATCTCTTTAAATATTGGTAGCACTCTACAGATATTTATAATTAATACCATATGATTCCTTGTTCGCCTTTCCATGTGATTCATTGATACACCAACCGTAACTACTAGAGATGTATAGTCACCACTGCCGCTCAACATAAAATTAACCAGCGTATGTCATCATGGCATATATACGAGCATTATTATATACCATCGACTATATGAAATGACAAGAACTGCTATATCGTTAATTTTATGTCGATTATTTAGTATTATGCAAATATAAATGAATTCCAGATTGAATTTAGTTACTTTTATTATTATCAAATATAAATGAAATTGTATACCTTCATTCAAGTCAAAATAGATGATATGTTCATAATGGTAAAGTTAGTGAAATTCGCGTAGAATATACATATTTGTATATGATCATTTAAACTTAAGGAATATAAGGAATAAGGATAATATAAGCACAATATATATTCATATGAATGAATATACATACTCCTTGTCATGCATTATTCATATTATCTAATGACACATTAAACATTTCATACAGTTACATGAAAGTGTGTGCCATATGGAGAAAGACAATTTAAAAATTGATATTTATTTGCATACATTGATTGACATCTGAACAGCAGTTCTCATGTTTCATTTTGACTTTAAATATATACCTATCTATATTTAGAAAGTTATACATCAACTTTCTGTTAGTCTTAATGGCAAGCCACTACTTTTATATACAGTCATCGAGTTACCGGTGTACCGCGAGGAGGTGAAGATGGGTTGACTTATCTCGATGATAGTCGGTCACTTTATTCATCAGATAAAAAACATAATAAAATGCCAAAAAAATTAAAAAGATTATAGTTCATATAATGTAAATATAAAAAAAAATAAACATAATTCAAATTCAAATTTTAAAATGTTCATTTACTTAGAAGTTTATAACTTGTTAAAATATAATACTTACATATTACAAAAGTTTGTATATTGTGAATCGTCGTTCTATGCATTAAATATGTTGAAAATATTTAGAGCAACCGATAACCAAGTAGCTCGGATGCGTTCAAGCTTTAACGCTGTAACGCACAACATGATCGTGCCATCTTACCTACTTTGAATGATTATATTGCAACTTTTAACATGCCTCGAAAATAGCTACTCCGTCTATAATATATATCCCGGTTTTGTCCAATTTCTGCATATGGACTCTTTTAACAGCTCAACATTCAGAACCGTTAGTTATTATTATGGTTGAACTATACTTTTTTTATAGTATTTTGATAACATAGAACCAGTGCCACCGATTCTCCATCTACAAACATTACTTAAATCACAACTTTTCACCCGTTGTATTCACAAGTTGAAAATGATGGAAGTATGGTGTCCGTAAGTTTCAGACATTCGGCTTGAATATTCCACTTACCCCAACTATATTCTCCTGATCCCGATTCTGAAAGTTGTATAAAATTCTGTTGTCGTAGTACGCAGTTAATAATTAAGTTTATATTTTTTAAAGTTGGTACACTTTTCTACATTTATTTTGTGTTAGGAGATCATATAATATTTTATGGAAAATACAATTATCTCGGCAAAGATAAGTATTGATATTTTACTGTTTGATCCTCTTATGTATGTTGATAATTATGTTCTTATAAAATTTTAAAAATTCAACTTATGCAGATTAAATAGAATTTGGAAAATTTTTCGATTTCAAATTCCGGCTCAGTAAATGTATCCACTGATGTATAAACGAAATTTTCTTATCTGTTACCATTTAAAAGTTACAGTCTGTTAAATTGTGTTGCACCAAATGTCAAAACACAAGGAAAACTACAAACAATCAAAAGCGTGGCTAAATAATGTATTTTCGTTTCCTGTAATGAAAATTGATTCAGTAGGTCTGAGTTAAAATTTTTCCATATCTCAAAAAACGGCAGATAATTTTGCTGTAAGTGGGAAGTTCCAAAAGTTATACTAATTGTCTATATACAAAGTTTTGCTCTATCACGTCAAATATAAAAGTTTCCGACATTTTTCAGAATTTTACATTCCTATAATTTTCTAATTGCTATTAAATACTGAAGAAAATCGACTAAAACCTGCTATAATTTTCGATCTCAAAGAAAATAACTTTAATTACGTTTTGAATTAGAAGGGAATAAAAATTAGTGCATTATGAGTGCATCGACTGCGGGTAATTTAATGCAATTTTAAATGTATTTTTTTTAAGTTCAAAGGTCAATAGACACATCATATGATACAATCTGTAAAAGGAAACAATATTATTCAAAACATATCTATTCTACCCTTATTATATAATTGTGGGTGAGTATATTTGTTTCTATGTGTTATTTACGATACAAATAAAAAAGATATACATTTAACTTTTATTTAATCTACAGACTATGCCAAACAAGATTGGGAATATTAATATGAAACTAATTGTATAAATTAAATTAAATTGTATAAACATACCCAGAACAGGCAAAAGGTCATAAGTAAAGGAAAACTATTCCATTGACTAATAGGCATAGTCGACTGAAAAGGTATAAAAAAGAAACCGATCAGACAACATAGAACCTAAAACATATAGATAATCTTTTCCAAAGATAAATCATTAGGTATGAAAATGTCTATAATCTGTGAAATGAAGACATGTTGGGAAAAATTGAACAAATTCAACAATAAATACGTTTACAACAAAAATCTCAGGTGGGACTAAAAACTATACAACATCAGATGATAATTTCGTAAAGTATACATTAAGACAAATAAAGCGATAATTGATGGTCACTGCACACAACTTTTGTAATGTTAAAGTTTTGGTAATGGTAGTCAGAGGTTGTCCACAGTTTAGAGTTTTATCTAATCTTCTGTCGAAACTGGTTATCAACGAACTTATTAACAAGAGAAATATAATTGGTTGCCAGTTATTGGAGGCCCTGGAAATTGTTTAACGGATCACAACATAATATACAAGTATTCATTAAATAGAATTACAAAATAGTTGATATCTCGTACCTAGAATTATCGCTGAAATTATAGTGAATGTTACTATCATATAACTTATTTTAATCAGTAAGGAGTAAAAATTATACATGGGAGGTACACTAGGAAGTTATCTGATCAAGTTAACATTTTCATATATTTTAAATTATAATAACGATTATTCCTTCAAGACGATACACGAATGATTTCAAATACAATAGTTCCTTTATTACCCGTCTAAAGTTACAGTTATATAATACAAAAGAACAATATAATTATATATTAATCTTTGATATTATACACCCAATTTTAATCTAAAAGGAGTAAAAAGTTTGAATGAGAGGTACTAGAAGGAGTAGTCCAAATTTTCTCACCATCGAACAATCGCTCACAAATCAGATAAAAATGACGCGTACATAATTTCATGGCGATGGCGATAAGTCAAAGCAATCTCAAGTTATCGTGCACAATATACATGGGAGGCACTTCAAGGAGTAATCCGATAAAGCTTAACTCCCACAAATTCTTTCAATTATAATATCAGTTATATATGAAAATTTTTTGTTTGTATGAATTATATTATACAAATAATTTTAATCTAAAATGAGTAAAAGTTTGTATGGGAGGTACTTGAAGGTGTACTCCAATTTTCTTCATCTTCGAACCTAGCCTCACAAATTAGATAAAAGTGACACGTGCAAAATTTTATTGCGATAGCTCAAAGCGTTCTCTACTATTGTCTTTGATATGCCAATACAATCTCAAGTTATCGTGCACAATATACATAGGAGGCACTCCAAGGAGTAATCCAATTAAATTTATACTCCCACACATTCTTTCAATTATAATATCAGTTAAATGTGTAAAATTTGAAGTCTGTATGTATCAAACAAACAATTTTAATCTGAAAGGAGTAAAAAATTTGTATGGGAGGTACTTGAAGGAGTACTCCAATTTTTCTCATCTTCGAACTTAGCCTCACAAATCAGATAAAAGTGGCACGTGCAAAATTTCATAGCGATATCTCAAAGCATTCTCAAGTTATCGTGCGCACGGAAGTACCCTAATAATTTGATAATCCTCATAAAAGGAAATTTCAATATTGCATATAGTACAAAGGTCGATTTGGTTAAGAGAGATTAAGTGGCCGCCCAAACAAGACTACAATTATCTCTTAAAACCATGATGACATACAAATTGGTTACACTAATTCTCTAATATGTGGGTATCTCATTACGTTCAAGCAATTTATTGAACAGTTTAACAATCTCAGCAATTAAGTTATCTACTTCCCTACCATATTTCTAACGCTCGTTTGAGTTATCATCAATACCGAGAGATATCCTATTTTTCAATGTTTTAATTGCTTGTTCAATTAGATGTTGGTTGACATAAAAATGATTATTTTGTTCACTGTGCATCTTCTATGTTAGTAAATAAATTTGTTTCAGCGGATACTGATGAATTTTTATTTATTTACAGGTTTCTTTCTATTTCTGAGAAAGATCCAAATTTTCTTTTGTCCACCATATTAATCACGTTCCACGTCTTTTCTAAAACAGTTCCAGTATTCCTTTCTAATTTGCGTTATTTTCACATTAAATATGTTTCTAATGAGTTTACACTGACAAAATCTACACTTACTCTGCAAACAATTGTTTGTGTTTTGCATGGATATTAACTTACCCAAAAGAACAAATTAATATGTCACTGGGCAAATATGCAACAATTTTTCAACGTGAATAATATGAGATACTAAACTGTGCATATGAGAATCTCAAAGTTGGTTTCCAAAACAAAAGAATATCAATATTCTCAATAGTCAGACTGCGTTTTTTTGCACTTTTAGTACAATACAAAATCAAATCATACTAGCTGGTAATGAATGGTATTGTAAATATAACATATAATTCTATCATTTAACATTTGCATACCTAATATGACAGGACTATGAGGATAAAATAAAATAATCGCAGGGTGATCTTATTGATGGTTGGTTGAACCGGGACTGATTGTTGTGGGATAATATGCAGTATTCAAGCTCAACTATATGAAATACTGAAATGTACACATAAGAATCTCAAAATAAACTTTCTAAATAAAAGAATAGCAATATTCTCGGCGAGTTAGACTATGATTTTAGCACCTAATTCATACAGACACATTTAGATCAGAATTCCAAACTAGCACTACAATTTTATGATTCGCCGAATCAACTAGTGGACGAAAATCGAAAAACATTCAAATGAATTTTGCTTACGAAAGAAATGAAAAAACTGATAAAATTATTTGAAACCGGTTTCTGGGATTGCTGAATGACGGACAGATGTTACAATCGATGGCGACCCCATTCCTCATCGATTATGAGAAATGACTATATTGTACTTATTGATAATAATTTGTTCTCGAATTTCAATGTAATACAATTGCTGAAGTCAAATTCCTTGTTACTAATCATTTTAATATGAAATATTTATTGTAACCTAAATGGCTTTGATCTTAAAATTTAATTTGCTTTACTCGTGTCTCTTTACTGTCTATCTGTAATGGATATATATCGCATAGGTGCATAAATTCCTGTTGACATCTATTTTATGTTTTAAGATAAGCACATAAAATTACATTTACTGAAATGGAATATGTATTTCTGACATCAATATGTATCCTATATAAATTGATGATCATAAGCAGAATTATGTAAATATTTTATGGCTTTGAAAGCTGAAAAATATTGGAATATATCACATTTATAAATATCATATTTGTTATTACGAGTCTAGTATATACACAAATGTACATATACCTTCTCGCATATATTTAATACGTAATGTCTTTTAAAAAATTCTTTTGCCATTACTCTTCATTCAGTTTTATTTATACCAGCACATGAGAACGACTATTTATTAAATTATATACAATTCTTTTGTGCCCTTCCCTTAAATTATTTATTATTTACAAGACGCTTTAGAAACTTATCGTCATCATCAACATTTTGATTGATGCTTAAATTCCCAAACCAACTATACTTTGTTTGCAATATAGTTTTTAACTGATCGACAAACACAACAGACACCCCTTTGCACTACAAAATCCTAGCGTTTACGAAATATTTATATTTGTGTTACTTCGATATCTGCTGATCAGTATGTTCTCTTGCTACAGATTCTCAAACATTTTCATATCTAAACATTAATCTTTTTCTTTATTTTTTTTTCTTCTTTATTTCCTTTTTCCTTATTCAGTGATGGCCATGCTGCCTCCCCATTTGTTTTTCCACAAGTTTCTGTTTTGTGCACCGCATCGCTCTTTGCATTTAATCTGTTGCTATTCATTTCGAATAATCGACATAAAGTAGCCTTAGGATGGTCATGTTTTCTCACATCATTTTCAATATTTACAGTGCGAGGAGTTTCCGATCTACACATAGTATAGTTATCTTAGTCGACTTTAATTCAAAGTATTTAAATAAGTTCTCACTGTTTCCCGACAAATGGTGTTATCTTGGTCTTTTTATATAGGGAAATACTATATATTAAATTCCGTGAAGCTTAACCATTAGCCTTGAAATGACAGTATATTTTATTCCGCTGAAGTGTAAACAACATGTTGTTACAAGTACCAGGGCCTGTTTTATATTTAGTACTCATTCAACTAGAAAAATGAATAAGGTGCTTGAATAAACTAGAAGCTTCGAGAAAGTTCAAGGGGTAAACAAAAATCTGATATAAATAGGGGCGTTA
>JANSTX010055132.1:0-26767 GCA_027564355.1 Penthetria funebris
ATTAAAGAAATGTGGTGAGTAGAGATCATTTACGATATTTATTGGAATGGTGTTATTATTCTCTGGTCAGGTTTCTTTGTATTAATTATGTATATATTGTGCGAGACGATACTAATGTCCAGAAATTTCCAAAAATAGAATCGGTTTTATATTTATAATTGGTAAATGTCAATATTGATAATATCAAGAATCGATGCGATCTACCGGTCCAGATGATGACTCTGGAAAATAATAATCAGAATATGTACATGCAAGAAAATTTTAAATACAAAATATTCATACCTAATTGAAATTATATAATGAAATTTACATATATTTTACTATATGAAGATAGGAATTTAGGTTACATACATCAAATAATATGTAAATTTTATATTATCTCAATTTAAATACAATTAGTTGAATTTTTAAAATAAATGTTCCAAACTACAAAGTATGTATACAAATAGTAAAAACTTTGTTGGGTTTGATTTTGTTTATCTTATAGATACCGAACTCAGACTTATTGGTGGTAATATATTCATCATATGGTGTATATATATATAAGAGGGCAGATTGCTAAAGAAGGTAAAAATCAAATAAAGAATTATAACAATTGGAATTTTGAATCCCATCGAACCCTATTTCCAGTTAGGTATTTTTAATGTTATCAAAGAGAATAAGATTGGTGAGAAAGTACTTCAAAATGTAATTTAAGCTGATGCAATACACTGATGAAAAAAATATATTTTTCATTGCAAAATTTGATCGTTTATTTCTAATTTCTCATTTTAATTTATCTAGTAATGACGAATAATATACACACCGGATATTATTTTACCTTTCCCTAAATATTCGATAAATATTATACACTGTGAATCGTAGGAAATAGAGACAATAATCTATACTGCCAATAGAACCGTAATTAAATTTCATGGTGCGCTTCGAACAGGTGTAAACATATTATAATTGAGAAGTAGTCAGCAATAATCAAAATTAAAATTTGTGATAAATAATCATTTAAAGGTGAAAGAGCATCGTGAATCACTGGTACTCTGATCCCTTCCATTTGGTGCGAGGAAATCGAAGTCCAAGAGACAAATGCATATGTCATTAAAGGTGTAATTAGTTGCTTGTAGCAGAGAATCTTGATTCTATTGTCTAATTCACTAGTTTTTGTTTTTTTTTTTTATGATCATGAAGGGTAATGAGCTGAAAGTGTATCTTGCGATGTCATCTAAATATGTCGATTGTATTTTAGTGTGTTGGTAAATGTTATACTGATATATTTTAATGTATTTGTATTATTGATTCTGTTGTCATTTATTTTACCCCCGAATAGGATTTATGGAAATCTGATCTTTTAAAGAATATCTGATGCCTAATTTTGGATTTTTACCTTCATTATCAATCAGCCCGCGTAGTTGTAGAGTGCTGCTGTCGAGAAAAAAAACTTAATTATATTATAAAATATGAGAAGAATTTTAAATTCAATCACTTTATAAGAATGTGAATTTATTATATTAAAAATCGGTACCATATTTCCAGTGATATTATTACTTAATAATATTCGTAAATGATTCTGGCGTCAACTTATAAGATATACATTTTTTTAACATCATTTTCTATTATATATATAAGTATATTCAATGATTTATAACAAGTTTAAAGATCATATATATTTTTAATTTATTTATTATTATTAGTTCTTCTATGAAGAATTTCTACTTATAAGGCAAGAAATATGCTTTAAGATAATAAATATAGCCGGCAAACATTGTTTCTTCAATATTCTGATGAGTAACCTACCTTGGATAGATAATACAAAAAAAAAAAAAAAAAAAAAAAAAAAAAAAAAAAAAAAAACAGAACTTAATATATACAAACGTAAATAGGAGTGCCCTTTTTTATTAAGTGTCCAGTATTTAAATAACGAAAATATAATGAAAGTATTGCTACTAAACAAAATGAATTGAAATTGTAGAACTTCGAATTCTATGACTATTAAAATAGTTAAAATGCACTAAATTTTAATAATGGTGACGAATGGACTGATTGACTGCCATATAGATTACTTAAACCATATTCTACTTCTCGCAACACTGCACTGAAAATACGATCACAGTAGACGTCCGTTTATGACGTATGACGCTTTTTAGGTGTACTTATTTTCATCTATCAATGTAAGTTAGTGGAATTCAATTAATTATATTATAAGAAAGCATATAATACAAATTTATTTTGTGTTGATTCAAGCATATTATTTTGAACTTAGGTAGGATGGGGATACCAAATAATATAGGCATATGTATAGGATATACGGATTACCGAACAAACACGCAGTGTATATACTTTAAAGTGTGAATAAATAATTTCGACATCCAACATCGCATATGCATTAGATGTTATATATAATTAATGTGAATATTAAATTATATGTTTGTATTCAAACAACACTCCCAGACCAGGAACACAATTTTTACGTATTAATTGGCAATCATCTAAAGATAATAATAATTGAAAACTATTTATTTTCTGTTATAAATTTTGAAATATTCAGAGCTATAGTTGGTTATTCTTGCATCTTTCACTCATTTAGTTTAAGTCTTCTTAAACATTCCTATTGAATAGTACAAAGTTATGTCATCTGCATTTACAACTAAGCTAAAATATTATCAATGTTATTTTAATAAACAAAATAAATAATAATGGAACAAGCTGATGTCCTTGTGAAATATCAGATTGTCCAATATTTGGACTTTGATTGAGTGTCACCAAATTCTTAAGAAGTACTCTGTGTCAGTGAGATATGTTATAATCCAGATCATCATAGAAAAGTGAATACCAAATTGCTGATAATTTCTTAATCAGAATTTAATGAGAAAATCTTTGCAATTATCTGTATTATAAACCGTATATAATTGTTGAGCAGAAACGATCACATCAAAAACAAATTTTTTGGTGGTAAGTATCAGTAGATTTGTTATTTGTAGAACGTTCCTTTACAAATCTATGTCGATCGGACAAATAACATTTTTCATCTCAACCATTAATAAATTACAAATAATGGTTTCAAAAAATTTGGTAAGACTCGTGATATTATTTACCAATTATCTTGAACTTAAAATTTTAAAATTGGTATAATATGCAAAATATTCCTCATGACTGAAAAATATATCGAAAATCATGCTTAAAAATGATCAAAAAGGTATACGGAATGCCAAATGAGGATTTGTGGAGAATATCGGATCTTAAGGCATAATGGGCGAAAAAAAATTAAATTGAATCGGCAATACAACGAGGCGTCCATTTAATGATATCGTAATATATGGGCTAGTGTAGAATTCCCGTAGTAAAAGACCAAAAATTAACGTTATGAAAAGTTGTCATTTAAGAGGTTATTACCAGTTGTAAGGTGTGGAGTGAGGTGAAGTTGCTATTCAGAAATCGTTGATGCCATATGCTACGGCAAAGAGTAAATTTTGAGTAGATGATAATTGCATCAAATTGATAAAGATGATTCATAATCTTTATTGTATATTTCGCAATGTAGACTCTGTTTTATTAAACAATTTCATATAAATGGACATTCATTCAAATATATTAATTCAACATTTTCTAGTGGTCAATACCAAAAGATGTTCGCTAATTTGAACTGGACTGACTGTTGTCTATCTTAACTGTACATTTTTCAAAAAATTAAATAATTTTCTAATTAAAAATTCAAAACATGAAAGCTTTCAATGTCGCAATTACTTGTAATTTACATATTGTATTGTGTATGCATGTAAATATATTTTCTACGTGAATTGTAATTATTTTCACTATAATTACGGTTTTCTTTACGTGCAAAATCTTGTAAATTGTCATTTATTATTGTCATGCATGTCAGTATTATTGATACATTATATTGATTAAGATGTATAGTATTGATGTTGTTCGTCTTTATACTATACAAATGTATGTAATGCATTTGTACTTAGTATCTTTATCACGAACTCATTAGCAATTACAATTTTATATTTTTTTATGCAATTACGAAAGTTTCTGCTGTTGACTTGCGGTCATATAATTTTTTAATTTTTTATTTCTTTTTTAAATTGCGACAAATTATGATGACTAAAAAAAAAAACAATTTTACTCTAAATTATTATTAAAAAATTGTAATGTCTTTAATGTAATTCTGATGATTTTAAGAAATTGTATTGTATAATTAATTGGACGTTATACTTTTACATGTAAAAAATGAAATCGGAAAAATGATAAAAATTCGTGAAACAGATTTATTTAATTATTATTTATTTAATTTGTCATTAAGTAAATTTTCTTCTTTTTTTTTTTGGTTCTTGTAAGGTTAATTTTATTAATAAATTATCTCAAGTCACAACTGTTATAACATTGAATGTTTTTCAGGGACAATCGCATATACTTTCGTTTCAAAAAATAATAAAAAAATCATCATATAAATATTTTATGCATACGAGAACCATAGTATATTATTAAATCGAAAAATGTGTGTAAATTAAATTAAAAACAAAAAAAAATATTAAAATAATATAAATGATAAATTAATGAGCGTTTCACACGGTTTTTTCTGATAATTTAATAAAGAAATTTAATAATTCTGCGAACGAGTTCATATATTCAATAGAATTGCATCGAAGGTAATCCATTCCAGTGAAAGGATATAATTATATCAATTTATAAGTTATGCATGCATGCGTTCCAATGTCAAAGCCTCTTCTATTGCAAGATTTCGAAATCTACTTTACAATTGATTTGTTTAAATTTTTTCTTCTTCTTTTACTGAAAGTTAAAAGACCAAGTAATTGCATACTGCAATTATTTATTATAAAAATAAAAAATTATAGTATGGCATGTAATGACATCTTCATGTTACTTGCAATTAAAATACTGCAGTAAATAATTAATTTTAAGAAAATAATAGTTGATGATATAGACGATATATTACGTTATGATGCGGGACAAGGTACATTGAGTGAATGTTAAATAAGGTACGAGTATAATCAAAGACAAAGTTTATTAATTCCAATTCATGCCATTTTAGGCCAGATTTTGTAACAGACTTTATATGCAGATCATTTAAATATTTTCTTGAACCAAGCGCATAAAAAATAGTAAGCAAAATTGTTGCGGAAATGATTTTCAAACAATTTATTAGTTTTTAACCTAATAAAACGTTTTGGAAAATAATAATAAAATCGCAAATATTGATATGATGTCTCTAGAATCCGTAATTTTAAAAATGTAAAACCTCGGAAATTAGAATACCTCTAAAATTCGAACTGCTTCATTTTCAATTTGGTTTACAACTATTGCCTCTAAACCTTTAGTTTGAATTTTAGAGGTTCACACAAATCAAACAAAAGAAAGTCAAAAATAATGGAACAATTTATAATGTTTATAAGTTTTTCGGTACCTATTCAACAATTTACTATTTTCAATCCAAGGATAAGAACGCAATACGACTCACAAAATTATTTTATAGAAAATCTTTATTATTAATGATTGTTGCTAATCATGGTGCAGATTATCTACAATTGTTAAAAAAAAATGCCTGGGAAAAGCTACCAGTAATGTAATAAAAGAGTGCTGGAATAAAATATTTGGTGATTGCATTGATGAAGAAGAATTTGATGATGAAGACTTTGGTATTGAAGATAATATACCTATAGCTGAAATTGCACTATCTGATCGTCATAATCAAGAGATGGTCATCAACATTATTAGAAATTGAAAGAAATCCATGACAGAGTGCAGTAAAATTGGCAAATTCAAAAAATTAGTCATTACATTACTGATCGACTAAAAATGAAAATACAAGATTTAACACAAAAGGCAACAAGACTTTAACGAGTAATGGCATTGGAAAGAATGTATACAAGTGACGAACTCGAAAATTTGGTGAACAGAACAATCGTGAGTGGTTGTAGGATAAGTCCAATGACAACTAAGTTGATATGCATAGTAAACAAACAACTGCTTATATGATGGTTTTGACTGCTGTTACAGCAAATGGTCAATCTCCAAAATTTTAATTGAATTTAATTGATAGGTCTTTTTAATTTCCTGAGAATATAAATTGCGGCATTCTATTTGCATTCCAGACTGCCATTTCTTTATTAGTAACTCGATTATAGTCTTTAAGCATTGTTTTATAACCAAATAGCTGATACTGCACTTTATATTGAAGAATTTATTTATTGAAGAATTTTAATGCTTTTTTATTGAATTGATTCTCTAAATCAATTCTACTTTACATGTGTATTTTATTATTCTTAACCATAAATTTATTAAGAATGACAGGTAAAATTTTAGGTGATAACAGTAATACACTTGCTTTGATTAAATCAACCTTGAACCTTACCAAACTAATCTAATCTGTGATTTAAAAAAAATTTTTTTTTTGAAACGTTCTTTATATTGGGCAAATGATCCATAAACATAAAAAAATTAAAATTATAAAATTTTGGAAACTGATTTTAAAAATAACTTGCACTTCTATGAATGCGTATATTCAGGTGGTGAATGATTGCCGGATCTTGAGGCGATGGACATGACTACAGTAGAGGAAAAAAAAATTCTGTATCATCATATCGTAACTCAATTCCATTTTTTTTATCCAATAATCGTGCCCATTATCTCAAAAACTGAAAATCTCTACAGATTCTCATTTGAAATAATAATCGATTAAAATATTCTTAAAAAGCGTCTGAAGTCCTTATTGACGAAAGCTTGGATTTGTGACATGCTGCTAATATTGGTCTGGCAACCATACAAATTGATAATAATTTAAATTGAATATATCACTTTGAGCACATGAGAACACTACACAGCATTCCAAACATCTTAGCCGGGAATTTTGTATGCGTGATTCGACATCGTTTACAGTATTGCCATACATCATAAAATAACGATTATTCGACAATGATTCTTAATATGTTTATGTGACGTATCAGGTGTGAAAGTAGTCTGTTCTTTACAAATACTTATTGCTATAAGTCGCCAGCAACCTAATTTGTTGTTGAGATGCTTTTGCAACTTGTCGACAAAACTCGACATTTACACAATATTTTTACTCTCGATCATACGCCATTACTAAGATATATCATGATCGAGTTATCAGGGACATCGTGTGTGGTGAGGCAAAGATAGCTTGAGTAATCTGCCCACTCCATTTGACACCATTGACACCATTGTATAATGACAAATATGTAAATTATGAGACCACCCATATATATTTTTGGCATAAAGTCAAAACATTTCACAATAAGTGAGTGTGATAAAGCGGTAAATTGATTTTTATTTTATTTTTTTCGTCTGTTCTTATCACAATTTAGAAGGAAATATTAAAATATATTTTCTTATCATCCTAATAATTACATACAAATGATAAATTGTAATTAGAATGTTTTGAAAATAAAACAATATATTAAGTGCTCATGTTTATTGATTTTTGGTTTGTTTAGACTTTTTGACAATAAATTAAAGGAAAATTCAAAAATTTGGTAATTTCTATAATCGATCAATCACAAATTATTGACACTCATACAAATAGTCACACCATGAAAATCAATTAAAAGACTTGCTGCTGCTTGATTTGTTTTTCAATTCATTAGATCTTTAATTATTTTTTTTTTTACTAGATTTTCTAAAAAATTGTTTATTTATCATTAGATAATGTGGTCTATGCGGTGTAATTTATTTAATTACAGTTAGTTGAAAGTTAATTAATTTTGTTCATTAAATTTGATTACGTTTTTGTGGTATAAACAAAAAAAAAAGACTTATTTATGATTGGTAAAATGGTAATTAGTTGGATATCGTTAGTTAGTCGCCGTCTATGGCAAATAGTACAAGAGAGTATACAGATATTTACTATTTAGTAATATTAGTAAAATTTAATACAATACAATTTTGTTGACATTTTAAAAAAAAAAAATTGTTTTTTGTATTTAAATTACGCGTATTTATCTAGTAATTTTTATTGTACGCACAAAAAAAAACATAAATAGATAAAAATTACTAAATCGTATAAGATAAAAAGTATTTCAATATACACAATAAATTTAAGACTATTATTATATCTTGCGTAATCAACCTTAAGATGGGGCCTAAATAATAAATTTGTTGTAATTCATTCATAAAATGTTTCGAAAAAATATTCTAATAATATTAATTATAGTTTCGTCCCTTGCAGCATTACGTAGGTGTATAGGGTGGGAAGCACTACTATGTTAAATTACCGTTTCTTTTTTGCAAGTAATATCAAATGTCAACAAATGCTGTAAAAAATTAGGACGTTAAACTGATTTTCTAACTCAAACATAGGTGTTTCTGATCTAAATGACATTGTAAAAATGGTCACAAATACACGTTGCATTATGCATTGCTAACAATTTAGCACCACATTTCGTCAAATATACACAAACAATATGATCATATTAAATGACCACTGATTTACACAACGATCGACTAATATTCGATCACTGACTGTCAGAATAAACTATTGATTATTGTAAATGACTGTGGTGCAATTGACAAGCACATCATCAAGATTCTATGTTCCAAATTCAATGAACCTTAATTTTCTGATTTCCAATATTCAATGCAATAACAGTAGAGTTCACATTTTACATTGTCTATATTCAAAGATATATGGAAACAAATTGTATGATAAATCTTTATGCGGAAATTTCATTTAAATGACTCAATTTTATATAAATAAATTATAACAACGAATAAAAGAATTTCTAATTTTATAAAAATCAATAATTACTACTCTCTCGTCTTCATTTTGTTGTAATTGTACGACTATAATAAGAAACAAACCAAGACGAATTCAGCTTTAAGAAACTATTTCTATATTATTACATGTATGTTTTTTTAATTATTAATAAAATAATTAACAATTATTTAGCATGAAAAAACTGAAAAAGAAATACGGAATTCAATGATTTATACACAAAGTCTAAAAATGACTGACTATGTTATACTAAAAGAATGAGTGTATTTAAAAATATTTATGTAATTTTAATTGAGTGCTTGAAATAAATGTTCGATAAATGTTATAAGTACATTTTACTAGTATTTTTAGATTTTCTGCAAATAGCACATTCTTTAATTTAATCATTTCGTTTTCATAGTTTTAAAATTTAATTTTAAAAATATAAATATAACAAACTCTCCTTGCCCAAATGATTTTCTTCTTGTGAAAACTATTTGGGATGGAAATGCAGAATCATCACTCTTAGATCCCAGAGTAGTGACTATATATATTCTATAGTATATGTGTCAGCGTTAATAAAAAAAAAAACCCTATTAGCATTTCTTGTGCAAATGCCCAATTTACCCATAACAGCCGGTAAACTTTTTTGGTAGACCTTCAGTAAAATGTCAATAACTATAAATGTTGAATTCTAAAAGAAGAAAAATAAACATGTCATAATAAAAAAAATAAAACAAAAACAACCTCATCTTGGAATGGATTATGATAAAGACAAATATTGAACCGCATGGTATCAGATGGTCGACGTGAAGAAGATCTCGGTTTCGCGATTTTGTAAAATACACACTTGATAGAAATAACGTAGTTTTGTAAAATACACACTAGATAGAAATAACGTAGGTAATAGGAAACTAGATAATCGTCAAATATCAAAGGTGAAGAACCGTCATTTAGAAGTCTAGTACCAGTGTGAGAGCATGTAGTAGAGTACAGGTGCTGGCCAGAGATCGTGATTGCTGTTATTCGTTGACAATGCTTGAAGTAAAATTCGAGATGATGATGATGATATTTAGTTTTCTAATTAAAATATCAATTGAATTAAATCACACGACCATAATTATTAATACATATGGTAATAATAATAATAGTCAAAGTTATATACATTTAACTTTGTAGTATGTTGTAACTAACTATAATAAAGTCAGCATTGAGTTGGATAATTTATTTGTTTTAATTACTTACGATCATTAGCAAATGCAAAAGATTTTAATTTATGATGTGCTAATAAGTGAATAAAATGTTTATAGATAATTTGCATTCTTTTTTCGTTTTTTTTTTTTTTTTTCTGACGTATTGCAAATAAATCACATTTATTATTTTTCAGAAATTATCAGATAGTATATAAGTACAGATTAACGTAACATAAGAGAAATTCATTGTTTATATTGAAATTTACTTAAAGAAAGTACATAAATAGCAGTAAATTATAATCAAAAATTCTTTTCATAAAAAGGATTTGAAAAGATAACAAACATATAATTGTACAAAGTCATGACAGTTAACGTTAGCTTTAAAACCCTTTATTTTCACATGGGCTCCAATCATCAACTGACGCGTTAAGTGAGTGTCGCATTAAGGACATTCTTTCGTTGTCAAAAATGAATATGTACCCGGAACCTAACACAGGACAGAACTGCGACAATTAGAAACTACATATAATCTAAGCTGTTATAACTGAACAAATTTAGATATTAGTTTAATGAAATGTATTAGCACAAACCATGAAGTAATATACTATTGTATAACCAACACTATAACAAGTCATAAGATTTCTATATCCGGTACCATAAAAAGTGCAAACGATTTTATTACAACCGTGATCGTAACAAACTTATACGTAAATATTGTTATTTTAAAAGATCAATCTAAGGTTATTTTTATATTAATTGTCAACGCGAGATCAAACTTAGTTTATTTATTTCGTCAATATACACAATGATGGTGATGACTTAACATACAGATAATACTCTAGTTATTGATTCTATATGTGTATCAACGTAAATTAAAAAAATAGAGTAAATTCAAATGTTATTTATATCGATGTTCTATTTTAAATTACATAAATTACTATATTATAATTAGTCCTTAGCCTTCTTTATTTTATAATAAATTAATATAATTAATTAATTTATTGTAAACCTGTGACTAATTCATGATAAAATCCATAAAGCAAAATTGAAAACGATATATAGTATTTTTAAAAAGAATATTCATTAATTAAAATATTCATATGAATGATAATTATTGTATATGCTAATTTAATTGTGGTGGTCCTATAATATTATAATTATATATGACCGTATATATAGAAAAACACCATACTTATAACAATGTATTTTATTTAAATTAAAATTACAATCAATTAATCATTAATATAAATAGTTGCGTATACTTAAATTATAATAAATTAATTAATCATTAATCAATACAAAATTATTCTCGCATATTGTATGATGTATACACTCGTATATGCCTAACCTAAATTAATATGTTAATCATCAAATAGATCTTTTATATTTGAGTTTTAAATTAATGAAAATATCACAACATAAATTTTATTTACTTATTTTACACTCAATTTAACATATTATTAATTACTTCAAGAAATACGAGAATGTTTTTAAAAACATATAAAAAATGCAAGTAAAAGTACGTAAATTCAGAAGTAGTTTGGTTTTAATTTTTTTATAATTTAATATTCAAAACATTATAAATAATCATAGCTTTCATTTCTATGCTTTAATACATTAGCATAATTTTTATTTTTATAATTAACTAAATAAAATATTCATTATGTTGACAAATAATTCAAACACTTTGATTTAATTAATATTTTATTTACATAATTTTATTTAATAATGAATTGAAAAATTGAAATAAATCGTTTGGCTAATGAAATTGAGGACAAAATGTGATTGAAATAGTTGGTTTTTCAAAAGGGTGTGTTTATGATTTATTTCTATCATTCAGCATTATGTGCCTTAATTCATAAGTTCCTGTTAGTCTGATAATAGCCACTTATGCATTTCACGATAATATTTATATATGATTTAACGGTAAAACTTATATAGTCTCCAGGTGATATACTTATTTAGTTTCACAGTATTAAGTTACGAAATTTAAATTAGGCAGGATAAAAAAAACATGTTTTATACCCTGAAAAAATGTTTTTGTCTTGCATCGATTTAAGAAGCATAACAATAGCCATCATAGAATATTTACTCCTAAATTGCATCTATACAGCGATCGATATCTATCATTTTAACAAAATTTCTGAAGTTTTTGTAATTTTATCAAAGAATTCAGGGTTGATGAATGTAGCAATTTCTATATGTTATCACTGTAATCAAATAATATTGTTAAAATGTAATTAAAATGTAATTTTCGTCATACCCAGTTGAACATTGGCAGTATTTTAAAATGACAATAAAGCAGAAAAATTACATGGAATTACGATTGGAATTGCACTGAATAGAAATGAATTTCAAACATTAAAATTGAATATAAGGTATGTTGACAGAATATACTCTTAAAATCGTTAATAAACAATACTTTAGTATTACCAAGTTGTCATTTATGGAATCAACAAGTATAGGTATCTTCAACAAATCTATTCCTTACAGGCAATAATGATCACAAGCATTTGCCTTAATCTTTCAAACAGTGAGTATTTTTTGCCCTTAAATTTAGGTGATTGGAAGTAGTTAATTTGAAAATAAAATTTGAAAATTAATCTATAAGTTAATAAGAATCAGTACGTATATGATGTGATCAATATGGAATTTGAAAAATGTAATTATTATTTAAAACAAGAATGCCTTTATATGCCCATTTTTAAAAATCAATTTAAACTATCTGCTAAATATGGCACAATTTCTAGTCAAAATAAACAGAAAAAGAAAAAAACAGAATGTTAAAAGAATGTGTCCATGAAATTTTTATTTCACATTAAATTTAAATTTTTTGTTATATTTACCAAATTTTTGTGTGGTCAAAATTTATTTTGAATTCATTATTTTTCCCATACGTTCAAGAAAGAAATCAATCGCGTAAAACAAACAATTCCATTAATAAGTTCTGATTTATGTTTTTCCATGTCAATTTTATGTTACATTTTATATATTATTTTATATATTTATTATTCACAAAATTGAAATTGAAAATGTAAATTGAATTAAATAAATAAATATTTTGTTAAAAAAAAAAAAAAAATTTAAAAAAAAAAGCAACAGGTAGAGCAAATATTATTTCGCAATATCCGTTTCAAAACTGAACATATGTTCAATGTTTTGATATTCGCCGCACATTTTCTGCATGTCGCAATTAACTATTTATAAAAAAAAAAAAAAAACGAAATAAGTTAAAGATAATTTAAAAATATTTTCTGTTTTTTAACTACAACTCGTATAATTTCCAAAATCAAAACTGACGTCACAGAATTTCTGTTTTGCATGCGAACTTTTTTTTTGTTTTTTTTTTCTGTTATTTTATATGCGCGAATTCATCTATCTATTTTTATCCATCTTATAATAATAACATAACACAAATAAGTTAAAGATAAAGAAAAAAAATATACAAAATAAAATAAAAATATAAAAAATAAAAATCATTTCATTTGAATGGGAGAAGAAGAATTGCCGCAAGAAATCGCAACGTAATAAATCTCCATTGAATGTTAAAAAATACACATAAAATACATACAACAATACTTCAAATATACTTCATAATATATCATTAAAATATATGTAGCATCACATATGAATTATGTATGACGTATAATAGACCATTAATATCAAACACAATATTTATATAAATCCTATAAAATATACAAGTAAATCATGAAGAAAAACGGAAGAAATTATTATCGAACATAAAAGACAAATTATAACAATTAGTGTTGCACTAGAAATATTGCACATATTTTAAATTTTAATAACAACTTATGTGAAGCGAGTGCATTTTAAGTTTAATATTGCACATTGAATTGAAACAGAAAATAATAGAATTATTTAAATTTATGCAACTATGAAACCGAAAATAAAATACTTAAGCGGAGGTTTTTAATATACAGCAAAAAAAACTTGAACCATTATCTCATCAATTAACCTTATCTTTTTCACACACCTAAGCTTCAGTTAATGTACGCTTTAGAATAATCATAATAGATAGTACATATGTTTAGAACAATTGTCACTTCTTTTTATGATGCTCTTTAAAAGTATTATATAAAACATGTGGAATGTTGTGTGCATAAAACGGAGATACAATCGAATTATTTTTTAAATATCTGAATTTATTGCAAATATTATTTTAATAGCACTCACTGCAGTTTAAAAATTTTATATAACGAAAATTATTTCCTATTCTATTATCAAAACTTTTCGTACAATTCAGTTTTTCATTCAAATTCTATGATTTCACTACATCCTATATTTTAAATATGAACCTTGAATCAACAAATATATCAAGATCTAAACTTTTCGTTCAATTAAATTTTATTTTCGTTATTTTCATAAAGCTTTATCATAAGCATCAACATTTATGTAGCATTTGTTCATAATAATTAATTTTATCGAATTCAATGTAAGGAGAAAGTATCATATGAGCGATATTGAATAAAGAAAGCTTTCGTCAAATTTTTGTATATTTACTTAATATATTCCATTTTGGCATTGTTGTTGCTTTCGTTTTTAAATTATTAAAGTAGCTAATCGTGTATATAATGAAAAAAAACACTTAATATAAGTACATACTCGTATTTTTATTGAAATGAATTGTGCAACAATATTTAAGTTTTTTTTATGTTTCAATTGAAAAATATTATTGCAAATTAAAAACTAATAATCAACAAAATGCCAAACAATATAATAATTTTTAGCTCATGCCAAACAATAATCAGAAATTTGATACATTTATTTAAATAAATATATAAATAAGTGCATAATATTTATATAAAGTACAAAGTATATATAATTATGTACATCAATTAGTAAGTGTAAATATCAACAACCTAATTTATAAGCCATGAAGAATTCAATAGAAAGTCTTGGGAAAAAAAAAATTTATTACGGCGAGCTATGACGTATTGTTCTCATAATGAGTAGAATTGATGGGGATACTTATTTAATATAATATTTCACTACACACGTGAATAGCCAATAATCTGATAATGTTATCTTCCTACTTCTATGTTATCCGTGTATTTTGCACAGATCATTGATAATATAGAATCGATAATCAGGCATCTGTGGGGAATTCGGGATGGACATCAACGGAATCATAACAAATGATAAAATCGATCTTAATCTTTCAGTGAAGTTCACTGTCTGAAACTTTAAACAGTATCCTTTCAAATATTTCATAATATTTACTCAATTTGGCTTTTCATTTCGTAGTCAATGTAATAAATGAAATTTGATATAGAGTCGCACCGACAAATTTGAATATGGTGTATACCCAGCAAGATTCGATGGCAATTTTTTTTTTTTTTTTGTAATAACACCCAGTAACGGCCAATTATACGTCAGAAGTATTTTTCTAGGGAAAACTAAGTTTCAATTAAACTTAAATTTGAACTAATTTTATTTAAGTCATAAACGTAGTTGTAATAATAGAACTATGTACTCGTATAATATGTATTTATGCTAGATACCAAATCTTTATGGTTCTATCATCAAGCAAAATATTTCATGACACTTTTGACAGTCTTTTTTTTTGTGCGATTGCGGAACTTATACTTTTTTAGACGACATTTAGACGAATGAATGACAACAATGATTTTGGGATTGAAATGGCATAATTTTTATAAACGATGCCAATGTACTAACGTATATATTTAGTAGAACATCAAAATTTCAATTATATTTTAGAAACCATAATTATAATTGGTATAATAAAATCCAATATATTATAAAAGCAAACCAAAATCTTAGATGATGCAAATATTCTATGATTCATCATTTACATTTTACATTAATGTTTCATTGAACTCCATTAAAATTATTCTATAGATTTATGCTAAAAAAGGATCATAAACGGTAGGAGGAATTGCATTAATAGTTATCTTAAAATGCTATCTTTATATATGAAACTATATAAATTATATGTCAATAATAAAAAAGTTATAAATTTTGATACCACCAAAATCGACCGACAAAGTTTATATTCATTTCTAATGTAAATATAAATAACACCTTTGCGAAATATTATTAGTTTTATTATTATATATCTAAACTATAACTTTATATCTTGCAAAATAACCCCAATTTAAATAAAAGATTAAATAAACCGCAAATAAAAGTATGAATCAAATTTTGTAGTTATTTCAAAGAAAACCGATAACAATTAATGCCATAAAATTATCATTTTGTTAATAATTTATAATTTTCTTTTTTATATCAATACACACCGTGGCTCTAAATATCAATACACACCGTGGCTCTAAATAAAGGCACCATAAAAAGTCATAAATAACTTATAAAAAAATATAAAAGTGGCAAAATTGCCAAACTATTTTAATTTGCAAGAAAAAAAAAAAGTTGTTTTGCATTTTTATTTCAAAAGTCAAAAACAAAAAATTACAGTAAAAGTTCAAAATACTCATAAGCAAAATATGCTCTTTCTATGACGTACAAAAAGAATATTGACATACTAAAAAATTTGCAAGCTTTTTTAATTTTGGATAATTTCCATAAAAAACTTGTTTTTTTTTTTTTTTTTTTTTATTACATTCAAGTTTTTCTATAATAAAAATTAATAAAATGATAAATAGTTAATTAATTTGCATAAATAAATGGAATAAATAAATAACTTTAATTATTTAAATAGAAATTTGATTATATCATATATGCATTTAGATGCAGAATGACGTAACGATCGTTTTTGTGGAAGCCATCCAAATCCTCAGGATATAAGGTGCAATTATATGACAATTAATAATACGCGTAAAGTTCAAATTACTGCAACTGTAAATATAGTAAACCAACTAAAGAATATATGCAAAATAATGTCCCAATGGAATGCATAGAATTCCATTATAAATCATTTTATCGTTACGTCATTTTTAGATTTAACCAAATAAACCGATCTATTAAAAATAAATGAACATATTCTTAGGGTGATAAAAACTCATAATGACGATCATTTAGGTAAAAAGGATTAAACGTCAAATTGTGCAAAAGTTAAATTAAAATATTCTGCAATTTGGTAACAAATATTCTGCATTTTGGTAACAATCACTTATAAAAAAAATATTATTGTAATACAAATAGCGAAAATGGGTAATACTGATATGTTCCATACTAGATTAACAAAAAATTTACAATTCAAAAACATTCCACTATATCCACATACATACATCATTGACAAATTATGCTGATTTCTGTGAATGTCGAAATTTCTACTCAAGTCTTTTTTTATATGTGGGTGATATTTTGGTCTGTAAAGATATTTATAGAATGATACTCGTTGTTGTTAAATTTGAATAGATAGTAAGCGATGATCATATAAAACAGTCATGTTGCTTCTAGAGCAGTCAGTTTTATGCACAGTTGGTCAAAAGGCTATTAATATGCGGCCAAGGCACTTATAGACGATATAATAAGTTTCGTCAATTTCCAAGTCATTTAGTCATACACAATAGTATGAATACACAGTTTAATTTGAATGTACACAATTTGAGACCATCTAAAATTTGTGTCGACTGTCATACCTCACTTATCACGCAGAAACACATGTCGCAAATTTCGTATGCTGCACCTCGTTTGATTTCAAACTGAATTAAATTTAACGTTTCGTTTTATAGTACTTTAAGCACCGGTTTCTAATCAGACGGTAGATTAGCCTAATGTTATTTGTATTTGCAATTTTTATTTCAAATAATTTGGTCAACGCACTGAATATATAAAAACGTACTTATTTTAGCAGTATTCTGAAACATACTACTTATTATATGCGTAATAGTGAAATGGCTTGGCTTTAAGTTTATCGATCAAAGTATAAAAATTATGCGTTTATGCAAATAAAATTTACTAGCAAGATATTTCTGAATTTTTATCAATTCCAGTATTAATTCTTTAATACTATTATCATTGTTTACTATAACAAATTATTATATTTTATTATTTATCACAAAAAAAAATAAGTCATCATTTATTGGTCATATTTTAAAAAATATATTTTTCTATTAGAAACTGATCAAAACATTGTGAAATTAAAAAAAAAAGAAATTAGGTATTCGAATAAATAAAATATGATTGTCTGTCACTATGGTGTTAATGTGTACTATATCATATAAACACATAGGACAAATGTAAATTGTATAGTTTCCACAAAATATTATACAATTATATACAAAAAAATACAATTTGTGTTAATTAACAAATTATAGATGACAAACGCATTTTGCCCACAAAAAAATATTATAGGCTATAGAAATGTGCAGCAATTGGGATAGGGAAGCATGCAATTGGCATTAACAATTTCGATTTAACATATTAGAGGTAATTGACGAATATAGGTTGACCTACTAATCATCTTGGTGAATTAAACCATCTTTATTTATACGCATTGTCACTGTTAATTTGACTACAGTATATATTGCATATGTTTTGAGATTTAAAGAAAATGTTTGACAAAATGTTATCAATAAAATATCTAGCTTGTGATTTGTTACTATATTCTAACTGAATGAACTATAAATGTATATTCCATTCGAAAATCTCAATTTCCAATTTTTTCGAATGATATAAATTGCATGTTGGAATCGGCACTATATTGCACCCCACATGCACTAATGTGGTTTAAAAGTATAAAATTAACCATTATTTTGTTTAAATCTTTTAATATTAGCATAAATAAATTTGTACAAATTGTTCTGATTTATGTTATTGACTATCTAATTCAATGTAGATTGAATTTTTTTTTTTAAACTGGCTAATACCATTTGACACGATCATTATATTTTTGTCTATATGTTTTTAGACACATTATAAAAAAAAAAAAACATAACTTTTTGGCATCCATAACAAGGTAATAATTTGTGAAATGTTAAAATTTTCGCATTTAAAATTAATGCCATTACCAGTAAGTATATCCATAATTATAGAGTCAAATTTGATTTCTTTTTTAATATTTTGCCAGTATACTAACTGATAATATGCCTTGTAAATTAAATATCACAATATAATAACCGATCATCACGAGATTCCATCATTAAATTCATAAAAACAATTTTAAATTACATATAATTAAATTTAGAATATTAAATAATAAAATGGTTATACATAGTTCCTATCTAATATTTTTAGCAATTTTTTACATATAGCCAAAACATTAAAAGGTTTTGTATTCCATAATTTATATAAATAATGACAAGACCTATCAAATAATATGTAAAATATCATTTTACTTATTGTTCGATAGGTCTATAATAAATGATGAATTATTTGAATTTATTTATCTATTTATTTATTGATAGTAAAATTTTAATAACCCATCGACTATTATTGGCTATAAATAAAATTGTTACTATGTAATTTATTTATTGGCAAAAAAAAAAAAAGACTGAATATTATACAAAAAAAATATCGTTACAACTTTCACAACCATTAGGTACGTTATACGGGTGTATGCATACATGATTTAAAACGTCTCCAGTAATCAAATTGACCAAAATAATGCAATACAATTAAAATGATTCATACAAAGATAGGTTAATAAACTTTAGAATTTAAACTGATATTATAAATCATTATTTCACAAACTTATTTCACAAAATTCAACAACACAGTGCTTGACATTATATGCCCCCCAAGACAGCTTTTATGTTTTTCACAAAATTTCATTTCGTTATTATCTCGCATTATCATCTAATTGATAAAACCATCAAGGTTACATAAAATTTATTTAAATGTGCTTGTCGATTAAAAAAAAAAAAACATTTTTAATAAATACATTAATCCAAGGATTCTACATAGCACTACAGAAAAAATGTCTAAATGTTACAAATATGTTAATATTTAAGAAATTCTTTGTAACTCATTATACTTTATATCCTTTGGTACAATGATTACGTCTATATTTAATTCGTCGAACACATCAAGCACATGTTCGCCGATAATAATGTGAGTTCGATAGGCAATTCATATTACCAATGCATAAAGTTCTGTGGAAACTTTGATACCATTTTCTAGGATCTTGGCATATAAAAACATTGATGAAGGTTTTATTAAAAATTGCAAATATAAACCGTAAATTATTATCTAATCGGATAATATTTAGATGATTAGTACATTCAGATCAAAAGTTTTTCGCGGACGTTACAGAATTGACCCAATATATCAATTAATTATGTTTATTATCACCGATGTTTTTATATAGTTCAAATTTTTCAGATTCCAATTTTATCCACAATTTTACAATTTTTATGCCACCATTTCTCTTAACTACCTTAACCATCTGAATTTTGCAATAATCTTATTTCACAATCTATACTTTAACGAGCTAGATTCAATGTAATTTAATATTTTATAAGACATAAGCAAAATGTATATATTAAGATTATAATTCATTTTATTTTATAAAACCTCAAAGATATAAGATATTCTATTTGGTGGTCAGATTTTTATCAAATTTTATTATCTTTAACTAATAAAATTATTATTATTTTCACATCTTCCATAAATCATCTTATTTTCTTACAGCAAAACATATGTAAGAAAATAAGCTGATACAGACAGAATACATGTACATAAGTCTTTCCGTGTGTCCGCATTAAACATAAATATTTAATTTTTTTTTTTTACTTTTTTATTTATAATATTATTTTTATTTTTATTTAATGCTATTATATGTTTGTAGGTTTTACGTGACGACTGAAAACGGATTAATAATAAAAAAAAAAAAAAAAAAAAAACAAGAGAAAAACCAAACCACAAATAATGTTGAATTGATACATAATAATATGTATAGTTAAATTATACGTAGGAAACCCCAAAAGTTTCTTGTATTCTTGTTAATAGAGTGTATTCAAAAAATTCTAACCTTTTCATATTAAGTCACACCAAATCACGGAATTTGTAGAAACGTCGATGCAGTTTACAACGTGATTTAAGACTCATAGCCATACTGAGATTCAGACATCGTTAGGCATTGATAAGAGTCGAATACAAATTATATTGCAATTGTGAAGAACTCGATGGATACTAGTACAAATTGAAAGAAACTCAAAGAAAAATCTCATGTTAATTGGAGCAAAAGAAAAATGTTAAAAAAAATCAATCATAGTTCATTAAAAAATATGTACAGCATTGTCACAGGTGACAAAACATTCGTATGATTCCAAATACGTTTCCAAAAAAAAAAAAAAAAATATTAAATTTATTCGTTGGTAATTCGAGCTATGCAGTTACCCTGACATTTGAGAATAGAAGAACTGTCAATGGTGATTGGTATTTAACCATTTATTTACCAGACGAGTCATCAACGAATTAAAAAAAGAAAAAAATAATAAAAAATGTTGGATAATCATAAAAATGCTAGATCTGATCTTGCTCTTCAAAAAATCAATTGACAATTTGAAGGCGAACTATGAACTAATATATGCCATTTTTCGCCATACCTAATTAGAATTAGCGCTTAATTGATTTTAGCATTATTACAAAAATGTGCAAATCTTAGACGGCAACTTACAAAACAATAAAGGTGTTTGTTACAAAAAAAAATTTAAATCGTTCTTTTTAATTTGTGAGGTGACCCTCGTATACTGTAAAAGTTTTAATAAATTATTCAAAAATTAAAAATTTTGAATATTTTACTACGCGTCTAGTTCAACAAAAAAAAATTGCTCATTTTACGTGATTAATTTTCTAAATTGTAAATCATTTTAAAAAATTCAATATGATAGTTGCATCTAAAACGTTCAATTTTAAACGTCTAAATGTGAAAACATTATATAATATAAATGT
This sequence comes from Penthetria funebris, assembly GCA_027564355.1. NCBI lineage: Eukaryota > Metazoa > Arthropoda > Insecta > Diptera > Pleciidae > Penthetria > Penthetria funebris. Next base: position 21,754 of record JANSTX010055132.1, read on the forward strand.
CATAAAAAAGTAAGTTAATACATTGAATGCATAATAAATACCGACAACTGTTGAATAAAATTATGATTATTATTATTATTATTATTATTATTATTAGTATTATTATTATTATTATTATTATTACTTGTACAATTTAAAACTATTAAATAACTGAAATTAAAATGTTATATTTTTAGCACCAACAAAATTCATATTTTTCGCGATCATGTAATGACTAACATGAATAATAATAACAATAATAATAATAATAATAACTCATGAAGGATAATAGTTTTTAGTTTAATTTAAATTATTTTCACATTTTATGTAAATCTTATGTAAATCATAGTAAATGTTTAACAATAAAATAAAATGTATCAAGAATTGTTCTCAATTTCACGATGGCATTCAATGATCATCTGAAATTAAATAGAACAATCTATACAGGAAGATAATTTGAACACATCGATCCTAATTTGATGAATTTTATTTCTCAATTTATTTGTGATTAGCATGTACGGACGAGTTCATTAACAAACAAACTGGACATTGCCCTAAAAATATAACGTTATCTCTATAGACAGTTTTCTGATCTCAAATTAGACACAGCACATAGAATGACTAAGTACTTATAGGAACTTATGAGTAGGCTCGAAATTAAAATAGTTCGGAGTTTACTGGAATTTCAGTTAGTTTATGATACCGACTATATATGAATTTCCGTTCTATGCAGCTATATATATTTTGGCATATACTGAACAATAAATGCAGATGGTGTTTAGAAATAAAAAAAATTTTAAACTTTACTTATATACAAATACCCAGGGCCAATAATTCGAGATGATGAGGATAATGTTTGAACTGCATATTACTCATAGATATACTGCATATGGATAACATACTTTTATCATGGTGATGATTAATTTGTACAATTTAATTATATTACTAAAATTACAACCTATATATTCTCCATTACCGGCTACTCACAATCTAAAATTAAAATGTTACACATAATTGTTAATTACTCGTATACGTTACTTATTACGTAACAATTAATTACTTAGTATAGTCAATCAGTCCTTTTTGGCCAATAAATACCAAAGAAAAACTTGTTATGGATATTTTCTTTTCCCATATATACATTTTTATTCTATTATTATTTTCAATGTTTCTAAAAATATACACAAAATTTATACACTACCAGTGTGTATACGATGATGAATGACTATATGAAAATAAATTTTACGTAAATATTTTTCAATCTATAAATAATCAATAAATTTTTTGAATATTTGATTAATTTGTAATAAACATAAAATTAGAAATTCTAATTATTTTCCAATGCCTAATAAAAATAATATTCAATAAATATTCGAAATAATAATAATAAGAAAATAAATTGTATTTTTATTCTTATTAATTTAAGTTAAAAATAAAAAATTAAATTAAAAATAAATTTATTATTAAAAAAAAAAAGAATTCATTAGGTCTTTTATTATCAGAAGTCAAGATATTAGCTATGCGATAAGTACGATTGTATAATAGTACTAGTAGTAATAAATTGTATATAAATTTTAGTTTTGTGTAAATAGAAATTGCATTTTAAATTGTAAAATTGTATTTCATTATCGGATGTAAATAAAAAAAAAAAATAAAAATATATTGCTCTATATTGAAGTCAAGGAAATAAAATAATCATGACAAAATCGTAAAAGATTTTGAGAAAATAGTTTAATCATCGACACCATCTCAACCTTAACTTCATGCGGGATCATAGAATATCAATGAACAACTGATATAATATTCACGATTTCTACCTATAGCACTTCCACTTCACTTCATATTTTACCAGATTTTACCAACTTTTTTAATCAAAGTTATCTGATACGTAATTTTCAGGACTTTTAATACCCAGATCAATTAGCCTCATATCATTTAAAAAAAAAAAAAAATACATTGAGGCAAACCTAATACAATGATTTCAGACCCAATAATTATCAAATCGTTTATCAAGTGAAATATTCAACGGAAACGGCTATCAGTGAGTTACGTTCTATAATTGAAAGATGGTTGATGCACATAAAGTATTGTCATTTGAGTATTTCAAGACATGAAGGTAGTATTTGATAATAAATACTTTAGGTCAAAAATTAAATGACTTTAAACAAACACGGAACGAATATAAAATGAATAATGACCATTAGCCTTGATCACACGCCATAACTGGCATATACCGTGATCGAGTTATTTGTAAATAACACAAAAGTACATTTGTTAATCGATATGCAAATTAGGTTAACATTTTAATATTTTCAAATTTCATGTATTAAAGGACTATTAGCCTTTCTTGTTTTTCCATAAAATGCAAATAGTTTTTATTTAGACTATGTTCAATTTCAATTATTATATGATAATACACTATAATGGTCTATATATAAATACTCTAATTGATCATTTTTGTAAAAGGTGTGCTATTATGAAATTATTCCATAATAATATCAATTTAAAGTCTAATGTTCTATTGCCGTATACATAAAACATATGTTGAATTTCAAATATTATATGATAGTTAAACACGCCAATCGTTTATTATATTATATGGTAATTGTTTGAATATAACTTAAAGTATATAGGATATGTTCAATTAATTACAATTAACTAATTACACGCAATTATAATTTATGAAAGTAAATATTACTCGTCTATTCGTATGAAGAAAATATGGTGCGTTTAAATTATCTAAGTATTAAGGTCAAATGGCATATCAAAACTATTAAGGACACATTTTTATTACACACAATTAACATATGCTAAACAACAGTGACTATTCAGGATTAATAATACTTTTTATTTTTATCCAAAGATTAATTTTGAAATTATACTTTTAAAAATTTTCCTACAGTGCTACAATCTAATCGAGGATCTAAGTGACTAAATAACATTCAAATAATTCAACTCATCGTTACATTCACACATAGTGTTTCTGAAAACTAATTCAAGATATATATAAAAAAAAAATAAAAAATCTAACCAACATAGTACAGATGACTACTAGATGAGTCCCAATCGTCGGGCTAATGTCGCATATTGCTGAAGTCAAAATTTATGTAAAGGACTAAAAAATAAAATTCTTGTGGAGTGTTACGGCAACCATGTTCTGTCGACAACAATATGCTAGAAATTGATTTTGACGCTTTAAAAATAAATTTTTTTAAGTTGAAGATAAAGAATGCTCTGGCGCACCGGGAAAGTATGAAGAATACAAGCTATACTCGATGAAAATCCATGTCAGACGAAAATTTGAATGTCGTTATGAGTTGATCACAAACACAAACAACAGTTTTCAAACGTTTAAAAGCATTCGAATTGATTCAATAGCAAGGAAATTTGGTGTCGTTCGAATTTGAAGGTAGCGAAAGACGTCGAACAGCGTTTTTTCCAGCTCTCACGGGTTTTTTTCCATCTTATAGTACCTGGTAAAAAAAAAAGTTAATATACTACGATAACCTTAAGCATAGAAAATAAAATAAAGAGTGCCTTGCTGTTTTTTATAATGTCAATTCAGACTTGAAGCATTTTTTTTTTTTTGTTCGTTACGTATAGGTGCATAAATCTAACCAATCGTGATCTATAGTTAACGATGACACAGAGTGGAGGTAAAGGCGGATTTAGTAACCTTGATCATTGTCGATTATTATTTCAATCGTCTTTTTGTATTATTTATTGTTACTACTCTATTTTATTATTATTGTTATAATGATCGCCATTATCGAGGACTGTATATATTATATTTAATAAAAATATATAACATTTAGAAAGCTATTAATTATTTTATCATTTATTTTAACATTTCATGTGCTTGATCTGACAATAATCTATATAATTTATGAAATCGTTTATTATTTTCATGAAATGGTAATATATAATTATATGCACATACATAAATATTAAGTTACTAGTCGAGGAAACTACAATAATAATAATTATAATAATAATAATAATAATAATACACTATAAAACAATTGTCGGAAAACATCAAATAGTCATTCTAAGAAAAAAAAAAAAAAAAAACTTTTAATTAGCATTTTTCTGCTATTTAGTAATTTATTTCTTTTAAAATCATATACTACTCGTATATGGTACACGAGAAAATAAATAGAAGATAAGTCAAATGATATTCTACATAATTATAGTTATATTTAGTAAAGTACATGAATTCAATAGAATATTTAAACGATTTCTACTTATGGATCGATGATCATTCATTGAAATGAATATAATTTTATTCATTTTCTGTAATTGTGAAAAATGTTATGTGTACAAAACATATACACTTATGGTGCTACATTTTAAAATAAATGGCCAAAAGAGTTCCAAAAATGAACTAAGAAAAACAAAAAAGCTTTATGTATAGAGAAAACGATCATTCTCGCTTGATCACTCCAAGTAAAAAAATATTACAAGAGGAAGAGAACACTTACTGACTAACATGAATAAAATAAAGATAAAAAAACTTCAAAAAAAAAAAAAAACTCAAACTAAATACTGAAAAAAGAAAAAAAAAAGCTAAAAAATAAAAAGTTTTATGCAAACATGAAGTCACCTTTAAGATCACCTGTTGATTCTTTCAAAGCCAACAACATAAGCAAAATTATGAAAATTTGCTTGATCTTGCAATAATCAGCCATTTTTGGATAATTTTTTTTTTTTGTTTTTTTCTTGTATTTTTCTTGTATTCGTTTTATAAATCTATATGCAAGTATATATTTTCTGTACGTTTTAAATTTTAATAACTTTTAAAAAAAAAAAGAAGAAACAAACAACAAACTATATTTAAATTTAATTTTTCTTTTCAATTACTCAACTTTAGTTTAATTAGAAAAAAAAAAAACAAAAAATTTTCCACAATTACACATATCATTTCATATTATTATTAATTAATATTAAAATCTAAGTTTCATTTAATTTTTAAAAAATTAAACTATATTTAATTATTAAAAATTAAGTCAGTAAATATTTATTTAAATAAATAAAA
>JANSTX010055133.1:0-10427 GCA_027564355.1 Penthetria funebris
ATGCTTCTAATTTTTCGTCTTCAAACTTTTTTGGCCGACCCGGACGTTCTTCGTCTTCTAAGCCAAAATCACCACTTATAAATAGTTTAAACCACTTTCGGCACGTTCGCTCAGCTAGAGCATATTCACCATAAACTTCCGCCAAAATACGATGACCTTCGGCAACTGTTTTCTTCATATTAAAGTGATGAAGAAGAACTCCCCACAAAAACACTTTTTCAGGCACAAAGTTCGACATATTTGAGTGAAAGTAAAATATTGTTGTTTACGCTTCAAATGAATAACATATACTGAAAAAGACGCACAATGACAGTAGCTTTCCAAATATTGGAACGATGGAATAATAATCAAATTACGCCATCTCTTAGCAAACGGCACGAAATAAGTTATAACCCAATATATATGCAAAACAGAAAATTAATACATATATAAGTCAAACACTGGAATGTAACTGTAAGTAAAAGATGATGATAATGTCATGCTTTTAGCGCCTAGGTTAAACTAACATCGCTCGAATAAACCTAATAGCTGGAGATTTGTGCGTCAATCTGATGAATTATTCAAATATTTAAAATCGGAAAATTATAATTGGTTCTATATTTTCCAACTGAAAATTATCAATTATAAATGTTTTTTATGTTTTTCCATTTTATATCACATATTGGAGATGTCAAATTGTCATCCTTGAGAGATTGCCTGACCTTGATGGCGCAAATATTCCTTAGTTTAGTATTATGTGGATATGGATTCGCTTGCCGCCGAGCCACATTATAAATATATATCTTCCTTTATAGGCGTTCCAATTCAAGCGATTTCTTGACAGTTAAGATGTTTGAGGCACTCTCTAATAAAATAGGAGTTATATATACCTTATCACCAGATGCTGAAATTATTATCGCAGGTGATTTTAATGTACATAATATTTCTTGGCTTGCGCATTCTGGTGTCACCGATAATCATCCTAGTCTATATGCCGAACATTTCGTGGAAAATGATCTTCTTGATAAATTGATTGTCGGTCCTTCGCGTATACCTGATATTTTTAATTTTATCATAGTCCATATCTACTTAATTTATTTTTGACTTCTGATCGGGATAAATACTATGATAACTGTCTTTTCCATATATGTCGCTATCACAGCCAGTAGTTCGTACACCGAAAATAACAGTCTGGCATTATGACTGGGATGGTTTGCAATAATTCGTTGGTGGTATTAGATGGTTGGATTTTTTTCAGTCTGTTGATCTGGATCGTGCTGTTAAAATGTTTTCCTATGAAATGTACAATTATATTACACACTCGGTTAAATCGATCAAGAGGGATTCAAAATCTTGGTTCAATAAAAAATGCATTTAAAGTACGTGAGGTCGTACACATCTGAACTGAGCGAGTGCATACTATTTTGCACGAAAAATTGGCATCAAGAAAGTTTTGTGCAAGATCACAATCGAACAAAAACGAATTCGTGTGATCACTTCAATGAAGAATTTAGCCATGTTTCAAAGGAATTCTTCTGAATTTTTGCGTCGAAATGTGACCATGGATGAAACATGGATTCACCACTGGATTCATGTGAATCATCAAAACAATGGGAGTATAAGCTTGGATATTTCTTCAATGTAAGATATGTAGTAAAATTTACTAATAGATGACAAATTTCTCATAAATTTTAAAAACCAACAACTTATATTTAAATATCACCAAAATTTCTTTGCATTTCCAACAAAAGCATTTTTACCATCCAATAAATTATATGAATTATTTGAATAACACACAAAAAAGTTATAAATAATAAACAGGTGCCAGAATGTTTTACCTTTTGCATTTATAATCATGAATAACAAATCATTACCTCTGATTGTTGAAGTTCCAGTAAAGCTAATGTTAAATTATGTTAAACAACAATAAATAATAAAAACACATATTTATATTCTTAATTTGAAATTAACTTGCACAGGTTGTTCATGAACTTCTACTATATCAGGTACCATATATCGGTCTGTTTGCTTTCTTGGGTGTTATTATGGTTATTTTGTCACTAGTGAAATTAGCACGTATTACACACGTTATCTTCTTACTCGTTATAGCATTTAGTAGAAATTCGGTGTTACGTAGCACCACCTCTACACTAATATTTTATATTTGAAATAAAATTACCACTATATAACTTCAGAGTTATACCAGAGTAAATTCGACACCCTACTATTTATGTGGTACTAAAGAAGTAAATTATTCACCTCCTAAATACTTTGAGAGTTTATTCTCAGTCATATTTACAAGCACCAACTCATAAAGAATTGAATATTATTCAAAGCCTTAGAGACAATGAGAATCCAAAACTTGAGTTAGTTGCGAATAAGGAAATTGATTAATTATGGAACAACAAATTTTTATGTTTCATGTTCATAATTTCATTCATTTTATAATTGTTGTTATTTTTAAAATGTTAAATTTGGTATATTCGATTTTAGGTTGATTAGTATCTACAAAGAATAATCTCCATTATTTAAAACGGCTGGCTCATTATATTCACTTAATCCAAATATTGAAATTTTACTGATACAATCCTATGTAATTCAAGAATACATCTATAGCCATTCCTTCTTAACTTCTACGCAAAGCGTTTTCATTTCGGAGAACGTAAATTTGTAACTTAAAATATTTGATTTCTGTAAAAATCTGTAACTATTAATAGCTTTTAGGATAATAAATGAAAAAAAATGCTTTTCTTAGCACACCCATGTACCAGAATTTGCCATTCACTCCCACCGCATTTAAAACTGATCAAAATCATAAGTAAATAATAACATAAATAAAAAAAAAATTTAAACAACATTACACAATCAAAATCAATCACTTTTTATTTCCATTTGGCAAATGTCAAAAAGAAAAAGCAGAGAAATGAATGCGCAGTCTATTTTATAAATAAATTATATGATCAATGGCGAATAGAGTCCGTTTCATTATTCATAAAGTCACCACTTTTATTATTTCAAAAATAAATTATTTAATAAACATAACCCGTCGTGGTAGCGCAGTGGTTAAAGTACTAGACTAGAACGGCGGTAGACCGGAGTTCAAGCATCACTGTAGACAAAATTTACTTTGTGACTTCACCAGAGGTTGAAAACTTATCGAAAGATAAAGACTATTTGGGTCAAACTGGACTTGGTCGTTAAAGAAAAAATAAAATAATAATATTAACAATAATAATAAACATAACCATTTAAATATTAAAATGTTAAAACTTTTCGCGGTTAGTTTTAAATAATAAAAATGGCCAATTTATAAATAATGAAACGAACTCTATTCGCCAATAAATATACTAATTTCTAATGAATGTCATTTATGTGTACGCATCCATTTCTTATTTTTTTCGGTGACATTTGTCAAATGTATAAACATTGAATGTTCTTAAAGTGCATGAGTTTGGTTATTATGGTTATTATCTTAAACATGGATAAAATTATATATTTGAACGCCAAAATGTGAACGTTTAGCAATAACTGAAGTGATACAAAAAGTATCTGATAATAAAATTATTATAAATATATTTTTGTTGTACAAAATTTAGGATTAGACTGAAATTAAAAACGAAAAAGTGATGGATATTACGAAACGATATTGTTACATACAACTGCATTAACGCAACAAAAATCAAATATCAAAAATCTCGATCATATAACTAAAGTGGAATTTATGCTTGTGCAATCGTGTAGTATGAAACTAAAGATGAGATGAGTTCTTAAAAAGTATTATTAGATTAGATTAGATGGAGATCAATGTGCAAGGTGTGTTGCTCAAAAATGTTTACGAGTTGTTGTTCCGAATTTAAAAGTATGTTAGTTGCAGAACTTATATAGATTTGTGCATTAAATTAGTTTAGTTCATTATTTCAATCAACTTTATCTCTATTCTAATTTCTAATTAGTATATGTTCTGTTTGTTAATTTAATATATGCGTATTATGTAATTGTAATGGTAACTACTGAACATTTGATTGGTTGTGTACTTTGCACTCCTGTATGTTCTTCATTATTTAGAGGAAAAGCATTAATGAAAAAATATAAAACAAGATCTGATTATGTAGAATATGAATGAAGATCAATGGATATGGACATTATTATAACAATATATATTTCAATATCCCGTTACCGGTACCAGTGTCTCTTTAATGATTTTATTTTGATTCATTCTTTCTACCAATTGGAATTGTTTCACAAACTGCTCCTAAGTTAAGATTCTTTTTCATTAAATCAATTAGCAATGTAACAGCATTTGGTTGAAAATCAGTATACTCATTAAGTGTTAATAAATATGTATTTACTCCAACAATATGTTTACGATCAACCGATACTAGTTATTCCATTAAACGTTGACCATGTAGATATTACATGTACATTACTTGAGACAAACGTTTTCTATGCCGAATTCGTCTTTTTATGTATTATATTTTGTTCCATGCAGAAATTATTATCTGTTTATTATAATTATCGAAATTAGCAAAAGGAAAAGAATGTGAAAATAGATACCATATTATTATTAATGTTAATATTCTGAATAGAAAAACTGAATATAGAAACCAAATATTTAACTCATATTGAATATGGTGTTTACATAACAACTGACATCATCTAATTAAGTTAGGTCTGGTGGTGAACAATATATTGGATTATGCATACAAAAAAATATTGAAGTCAAATTGTTTATCGATGCTATTTTATGGCTGCGTGACAAATATCATCATATAACAAATTCAAGTTTTCGTGCCTTAGACACATATTAATAATCTTTTTGCCAAATATAAAATCAAATATGGATTTGTGTGGAGGTTGTCGTGGTAATAGACACGATTATCAGACAAAAAAAATATATAATTGGATCGGAGATTCACTGAGGCGTTCGATTAATATTATCGCAAAATATGTATTAGACTGGCATCCACAGCGGAATGCAACACTTTATCGAACTAAATTAACGTTACGAAAAACAATTAAACAAGATTAACATTCAAAAATCCTTTATTATATATACAACAAAAATAATACATTTGTGAAGAAAAAAAAATAAGTTTAAATTTACAGCGCATCGAACTGAGATGCTTATTGATTGTACACATAGTGACCTGATAGCTCTTGAAGGTTTAATGACACATGCATACAGTGTACTGTGGAAAAGTTGGTGACAAAATGGAACTAAAACTGATAAAAAAGATTACTGCAACCAGCATTTCATGAATAAGGAAGTAAAACTGGACAATAAGAGGAGAAGGACGGAAAAACTAGCCTAAGTGCTACAAACTGATATTGGTGACTCGATAAATTAAGAAATGTCATTGACGGAGTGAAGCCAACATTTAAGTAAATCATTATCACTCTATCAATGACATTTCTGTTAATTCAAACTAATTTGAAGTTAGTAAAATCTTTAGATTGTTGAGTTTGATGTTACATGCATACTTGAAACGGCAAATTAACATCGTAATGCCGCCCTATGCGCCCCACGACGCGTAAAGGTTTACATGATGAAAATCTTTAGATTAGTAAGTGTAATATTGGGCAAATGATAATTGATGATGAATTTTCTTAAAGTTCTAATTATGGTGATGGATATGTCCAATAAGGTGTAAGGAAAGAAAGAAAAGGAAAAAAGGAATAAAAGTATTGATTTAGTTCACGTAGGCTTCCTATTAGAAATTTGGTGTTACATTTATAATGGTGGTGGCAGTAGTAGAACAATGGCAGTTGTTCGTTGATGCTCACGCTGTGCGAGAAGATGTTGATGATGATAAATATTATAAAAGTCTATAAATACTTTATTCTTTTTTATTATTATTATTAATTATTGGTTACACTGATGGCATGCAACAATATTTAATATTATACAATTTCAACAAAATTGACCTTTCCTGATTAGTAAATATCTAAAGAAACATTTTTTTAAACATATTTGAATAATTGTGTTCTTGAATTTTCCATTTATTTAATATTTTTGTATATAAATCAAGAATATCTTTATTCTCTTTATAGTTGCTTATTGTTTCTACTAATTTCTTAGCTTCATCAAATTTATTTAAATTATAATTTGCTATTGCAAGTCGATAAATTGTTTTTTCTGATATATTTTTATCTTTTCTATGACAAAAATCTAATACATAAATTACTTCTTCATAACGTTTTTGTTTTATTAAACAAGCTGATACATTACTATAAAGTGTTTCTAATAAATTGTCTATATTTTCTAATGTAATAATATCATGATCATCATGATTATCATCATTTATTATAATACGATCAAAGGGTAGAAATGATAATAAACATTTTATAGAATGACAAAAATATTGCTGGCTCAATAATGGATATTTTTTATAAATGTCAACACCAATATCTTTAAAGTTTTTAACTAATTTATACATTTCCTTAAATGTTAAATTAAATAAATGAATTAATTTGATGTTAATTAATGTTACCATAAATTCTATTATATTACCAGATTTTGTTTTAATTGAACATTTACTTTGTTCACCGGTAAACATTTGTTGTAGAAATAATTCAATGTAAAAATCAATTGGTGTTTTGGCTGTACCAAGTTTTATCCAAAATTCCTTATCGTTATGTTTCATAAGATATTCGGAATCATAATTAGCTATTTTTTCTTTATTTATACTATTTATGGTAATTAATATTAAACATTCAGATATTTCTGTTGGTTTAAATAATGTATTTAAATTAGTTACATTCAATTCAATAATTTCTTTAGTTAAGCCTTTTTCAATATTTTGCCATATTTTATTATTCATGGTAATTAATTTGCCAAATGATTTGCACACGCCCTTCTGCTCGTCATCCATAATACTTCCGATAATATTGGATCAAATGCACGATAATGTAATTCTTGAGATTCGTTTAAATTTTTCACATAAAACGGTGGTTGCTTTGTCACCAACAAACAATGTAAAATACTTTGAGCACCCTCAAATGGTGTTTTTATTAAAAATGTACGTAATGGTTTTTGTAACAAATATAAATAAAAATTATTTAATTGCGGAAAATTTCGAAATATATTTGTTTCACAATTACCCGGATCTATGCAATGAACTGTGATTTTTGTCCTTTGTAACACTCTATTTAATCTTTGTGAAAATAATACTAGACAAAATTTACTATATGCATACGATTTAAAACGATTTTCAGGTGTATCTTCAAATAATGTATGTAATTCAGGTTGTGGAAATTTTTTTGGTAATAAATGCGCTTCAGATGATACATTTATTATTCGATTATGATGTGGATACTTTCTTAATGCTGGTAATAATAGGATTGTTAATAGAAATGCTCCTAAATAATTTATTTGAAATGTTTTCTCATAATTGTCAATTGTTAATTGTGGATCCGCATAAAATATACCTGCATTATTTACTAATGCATATACCAATTTATTTGAATTATTTATGAAAGTTGCAAATAATTTTATACTATCGAATGATTGAAGATCTAAATGTTCAATTGTAATATTCGAATTTTTTGTTGTAGCAATTAGTTTCTTACAAATATTTTCTGCTTTCTTTAAATCACGAGAAGCTAATATTAATGATGCACCTGAAAATATATAAAATATAATAATTTAATGGAAATAATTACAATCGTCACACTCACTGTATTCACATTAACAATAAATTGAAAACAAACTAATTGTGAATTGTACAAGTGGACAAACATATTCATACAAACAACAATTTAAGATTTTTCATTTCATAACACTATAAATCTATAATTTTCAATTAAATAAACTATTGCATCACCACAGATAACAGATAGAGGTAATCAGCCATATATGAACTAAGTACTTTCATAAGCTTCTGAATAGGTCCGAAGATCAGGTTGCAGTTAATCAAGTTACAAGTCGATTAAAGGCGATTAGCATTACAGCACCTAAATGACGCTAAAGCAACCGGCGCCGATAACAGACAAATAAAAAACTGAAGGTAGACTTAGATGATATTACATTAATATTGGATCCAATTATTAGTAAATTGCAGTTGCCTGATGATATACCCAGCGAGTGGAAAGAGTGATTGATAAATAAAATGCCAAAAAGGCAACTTGACTGTGTGTGTGAGAATTGTTATCACCTTGCTGAATTATTGCAGCTGTCTCTTTCTTGTATTTATTCTTTGGGAACGCAACCAGATCCGAAAGCGATCAACCAAAGTAAATCGAATTGGATCGGTCATACACTGAGGTGATCAGACGGTGATTTTCAAGACCAACCAGTCCTTAAAAACGTAACTGATCCTATCGTGCACTATAATAGCTATAACCTTGTTAATCTTGTTGAGCAAAGTGATACCACGCCAGTTCTCGCACATACTCAACATACTCTTTTTCAGCAATTTAATTATCAACCACTCTTTCCACAAAGTTCAAATATTAAAATTAAAAGTAGTAGATAGAACTGAACCCCTGACAAGCCTCTGCACCAAGTTTAAAAGTTTCAGAAATAGCAATATCAAAAATAACCTGAATTTCAGAAAGTCTGAGATCCAAATTATCATAATAGAATAAACACCATACGATGCCAACTTTGACAATACAGTTCAAGATAATAATTTTTATGTCAACCATCGATGACGAATGGAGTGCCCGACTATCATCGATGTTACTCAATCAATATTTATTTCCACTCGATGTCACCGGTAACTCGATCACGGTATATGTCAGTAATGGCATGTGATAGACGCTAAAAAGATGGTGCTAATGTCGTGTTTGTCGACTGGTTGAAAAAACAATTCAACATCTGATTGAACAACCAATTAAATCATTAAAACATAGAAAATATCCCGGTATTGATGATATCTCAAACGAGTATCTGAAATCTGGTAGAGACAACCTATAATTGCTAAAATTGTTCAACTGTTCAATAAATTACTTGAACGTAATGAGACAACCTCAGATTTGAGAACTAGTGTATATTTAAGAAGTGCAGTAAAACTGATCCGAGAAACTATCGTGGTATCACTTTATGAGTGCTGTGCAGAAACTCTTGATTAAAATTATTGGCGGTGAAATCACGTCAAAAACTGAGATTTTCGATGAAGAGATTGATTCCATATTCATATTACGACAACTTGTGGTCCATTGAATACAACACACCGATTTTCGTGTGATTCGTCGATCTTGTACAAACTTTCGACCGTATCCAACTTGATGTTATAAACATTTTTGAAGAATCTAACTGCCAGCAAAACATAATTGGTTTTATACAGCAGATAAATTTGAACAACACAACGCGAATTAATGGAAATGGAAAGCTCACAAATGAAATAACAATATAAACTGGAATTCGTCAGGATGATAGTTTGGGCCCAACATTGTTCAATACGGTTATGAAGAAAATCATACTGAAAATAAAATCTACTAGAATTGGTTACAAAATAGAAGAAAATTAAGACAATTTACAACATCTATTATTTACATATAAAAAAGATGCTGAAAGCTAAACATGTTAATATCTACCATGAAAACAACATCAATTTTTATAGTCAAAAAACCAATAAGATGCAAACATATGCAGCAGAAAACCGCAGTGATACATCCAGAACTAAACACTTTATGTGAACAACAGAAATATAGATCTTACGTACTTCCAGCGGTCATTCGCTCAAGGATAGAATCAGAAGCGATGTTATCCGAGATGAATGCCAAATTCAAGTCACAGTAAGAAGAACAAGAAGCAGAATGCTTTATTGATGAATGTTGAAATAATGCCAGATAATAGAATCGCAAATATTGCAACAAAACAACACAGATAAGAAGGATCGGATTTAGAACCCTTTTTGGGAATAGGTGGGCCATTTTCAACTCAAATATTTAAACTTTTGCAGTTAATATATCTGTAGTGATTTGGATGCTTTTAGTTTCAATGGTTAAAGAAGATTTAAATTAGGATTAAATCAACGATACTATAAATAATAGAGAATTCCAGTAACACTGAAAGGCTAACATTATACTAACATAATAATTTTTTTTTTCTAATTCAGTAAATGAAAATACTTTCATGATGATGTAACTATTGACATATTTATAAATGAAAATATATGCAAATAAATTATTTTCTTATTAGCATACAGAATTATTCTTGTTAAAAAAAAGCATAGTGCGTTGCGTGGCACCTTAACTTACCGCGATATGCCAATTCTTCAGCCAAAGCTAATCCAATTCCAGATGTTGCTCCTGTTATTATTATTAACTCGCCTTGAAATTTTCGCTTACAATTACATTTTCTTCCAATTAAATACCATCTAAAATACATGCAAATAAATAAAATGTAATTAATTAAAATTAATTGTTAGACTTTAATTAAATTACCGCGTCAGATAAAGTGTAGAACCAACTAAAATTATTCCAGCTAATATTTTCTTCATTTT
>JANSTX010055134.1:0-10427 GCA_027564355.1 Penthetria funebris
ATTAGAGTCAATAATATGTAAAAGTTCTGTTTTACTGTCAAAATGTCATATTGTACTTGAACAAATATACAAATGTTCATGTAAAATAAAATATTTAAAATTAAATTATTATAAATATTATATAATAGTTTTTCCTAATTTATTGTTTTAATTTATCATGTACATAAACATTGGTTGTACTGCAAAATATGGCTGGAATTCGAAGGGTATTAGAAGACTCGGTCGTTCAAAAACAACATAGAGAAGAACCGGCATTAAGAAGGCTTATACCAGTGGAAGAGAATAGAATAAAGTGCTTGTCAGAGATCGTAAATAATGGCTCCCGTGTAGAGTATATGTAGAGATTCGTATATATATGTACTTTTCGTTACCGCTGCATATTGTAAAATCGAAATAGAAAACTAGAGTAAAGTGCGTGCTAATATAATACTTTTGATTAAATAATTAGTGGATTGAAGCGACTGCATATATTTGGCATGTTGCTTTTAGAGAACCCCTGTACAGTTAATTTTCTATTTATGTAGGTTTATGTCTTCAAAAGTTATATTCTCATATTTACAATAATAAAAGTTTTGCTGAACATTAAATTTTGTCATTGCAAAACTTTTTACTTAAGGGTATACTTTACTTTTTAAAGTAAAATTTAAATTTAAATTAAAGTCAATATAGTTTGGAACAGCAAAACTTATCTATTACATTATCGTAAAAACAATACATATATGTAAAATTACAGTTTGTTATACTGTTGGGATTAAAGCGTCATCCAAATTGTGATTGGTGGCCTTTTACAAAATTTTTGTTAACTACATACTTATAATTGATAATATATAGGGCAGCATTACGATGTTAATTTGCCGTTTAAAATATGCATGTAACATCAAATGTAAATTCAAATAAACATAATTGAAATTTGCCGAATAGAAAATATAGGATCAATCGTAATTATTCAGTTATACATTTGAATATTTCAATAGAGTGGTGCATAAATTCCCAGCTACGTAGTTTGTTGTTGATTTGTTTTTTCAACCAGTCGACAAACACAACATTAGCACCATCTTTTTAACCTCGATCACATACCATTACTGACATATATCGTGATCGAGTAACCGGTGACACCACGTGAAGGTAAAGATTGGTTGAGTAACCTCGATGATAGTCGGCCACTCCATTCGTCCCCATTCATTGTACTTCAATGTTACTTCACGATTCATGATTGTGTGTAATTTTTGTGCCATGTTACCCATTTTAATAGCCCACAATCGTAAGTGTCATAGACGTTCAAATTACAGATTCAGATGTTACTTTTACTACTACCTTCATAACTATGAACATAAACATCAGCATATATCTTAAGAATAAAAATTGAAATATCCCATAAACAGGTTGAAGCTAGAGACCTGATGATAATTGTTTATATATTTAGCCGGTGTATACGTGTGCTAGACACTAATGTCGTTATTGTTTTTTTTTTTTTTTTGTTAACTTTTGATAATGTTTATTATTAAATAAATAGTTAATATCTCATGACATATGGTCTTGTGATGTCGAGACTGGTATGATAGTGATACTTCTACTTTTGTCATACCAGTACTCATTTATAAATGCATACATAAAAAGAATGTATCATAGACGCGATATAGGTATATAATATATATGAAATTAAATTCGATCACTGCTAGATAAATCCTAAAATCTAATATAGACTTAAATACAGACATAAAAATTGAACTCAATATGAATCTTCTTCTTCTTATTGTGATCAAAATAATAAGATATTGAATTCATATTAGATTATATATTTATAGAATAGAGGAAATCAAGGGTGAAAACGATTGCAAATAATTTTTAACCTACACGTACCGGTTACGAAAATGTAGATTGTTGGGAACATGAATGTGAAAGTAAATTGGGAAATTATTATTTCATATTTTATATACGAAATGTATTATATTCAAAATTGATTTCTTTTGAGGAATTTAAATTATTTCATCTTGATTTCCAGTCTTTGGGGACCGTCATTTAACCGCAGATATGGTGTAGCATTCATAATGATAATGTTGATGATGATAATGACTTTAATGGCCAGAATCACTACAAATTTTATCGTGTCAGATAGTCCTGCACAATATTTTTCTATTTATTGTAGTTATAACATATAAAGGTGAATTTTTTCAAGTAGGTAGATGATAAGCGTTTTTTGTACAATAAACCTATGCTTTATCATCATCATCATCTTAATCTTTACGTCTCAAGGGAGCATAAAGCAGCATTACGATGTTAATTTACATGTAACATCAAATTGGAATTCAAATAACTTATAATTTACTAATCAGAAAATGTAACATCAATCATATTTTTCCAGTTACACATTAAAATATTTCAGTTGAGTGGTACATAAAACCCCAGCTACCTCGATTAGTGCTTTTTAAACCAGTCAACAAACACCCCATTACCACCATCATTTTAACCTCGATCCACAACCATTACTGACAAATATAGTGATGGAGTTATTGGTTATACGTCGTGGAGGTAAAGTTGGGTTGAGCAATCTCGTTGATAGTTGGCGACAGTGTGACATCATGTGGAAGTAATGATGGTTTGGTCCACCAACGGCACTATGTATGTATATATATACTATTTTTATTATTATAATTACTTTCAGTTAGCATTGTAACTAGCGATCATGTTTCATACTAGTTGTATTTGTCACAATAAATAAATAAATACGCAATTATTTATATTGGCTGAGAATTAAAGAAGTTCAGAAGAGTTGAATGTTTTAATTCAATATTGAGGCGGTATTCTGGTGTCACCAAAATAGAAAGATTAACTGAGTACTGTAAAGAACTACTGAATATGTCCGACGTTATATAGTAAACAAGTTTACTAATTATAAACAGCTTTAGAACGACATATTTGAAAGAAACAGACAAATTTCATGCCTAGTAGGTCTTGCAAACATCATATCAATATATTAAGAATTAATGTTGAACAATATTACGATATACCATCAAAATTGTATGATCGGTCTATATCGTGATTCACAATGTTGAGTTTTGTAAGAATTTGAGATATTTTTGATGTACATTCAAGTATAAAACAAGACTGTATATTATTACAAGTAATATCTTGAATTTGGTTATGATTAAGTTAAATACTGAATCGCATGATATTAGATAGGGTCTAATCAGTCATCTTGAAGATCTCGACTTTACTGATGACATTTATCTGCTAATTGTGACAGACAGGAAGGTAAAATTGAACGACGACTTAAAAGCTACAGTTCACCGTCTAAAGATCAATGGTTCAAAGATGTTTTAAATTTACAGTTAGTTATTTATGTATGTAATAAATGTTTTTATGTTATTTATAATGTACTCACTGTTTGCGACTTTATCCTGATCGATCAACGATCGATTGTTAATCTGACCTTGATGATGCTGGTGAATAGATGTTGTTGTGTGTGTTTGTAATTGTTTTACTATTTATTTATTTCCTAATTGTTTTATTTTTATTTTTAATTATCACTTTAATTGTGTGACTGTTAAATAAAACTTTATTTTTACTGCTATTAAAACTTTATTTAAAATTAATTTAATTTCACTTTCTTTTTGATTATGGTTTTCAATTTAATTTTATTATATCGATTTTATGTTTGGTCCGTTGAATTCGTACTAATTTTTTTTTTTGTTAAATGTAAAGTACATTGTAGTTATATTTTTTGTAATTGTTTTGTCTATGTTAGGTTGTCTGTCAACGTTTTAGAAAATACCGCACCGTTATGTACAAAGTGGTCCGTGATAAATGAAACTACTGAAAATTGGTGTGCGTCAATCAGATATTTACTAGCTGTCAATGGTGAGGGAATAGATGAAATGAAGATCATCTAATATTTGGGAAGTTGCTGAAAAAGATATTATGTTCTGCATACAAATGTTGAATGAAGTCTGGTGTGGTCGTCTAATATATAAATATATAAATAATTGTTAATGGTACTATTGTACGGTTGCGAAACTAGGAATCGTATTACAAATTTAAGGCAATCGGTGCTTCAAGCATATACTTAAAAATTTCCGGTCAAATAGAATATCAATCGAGTAATCATGAGACCATGAAACTCATGATTGAATTACCAGGTCAAAATCTATCAAATGTATTAGATTTATGGAGTCTATACACATGTTGTGGAAAATATAAAAAACTACATTTTTATTTGGCATTTTCGTAGTAGTTGAGAAATGACCTGATTTTAAGGAACCCTAATAAATAATCAATCTGGAATGTTTGAATTAATAACCGTTTCGGAGTGTTGTAACAGCAACGGTTTTGCCACAACAAACGAATTTTTTTGTCATATCATTGTTTTTTTTTTAGATATTTTGCACAATTTATAAATTGTTTTTATAAACTTACTCCTAAATATCCTTTTTTATCCAGACAAATCTTTTTTGTATTTCATGATAATTTAAATTCTAAACTTACATAAATTGAAGAATAAATTAAAATTGAATTACCAAGAAAAATTTTGCTTTATTTTTAAAAATTATTTTCAATTCAAATTGATTAATATTCTTCCTATGTACATCCGAGAACATTTCAGTTGTATCTATAGCTTAAGTACATTCCAACAATTTTCCAATTTTCAATTTTGAATAGCAGATAAAATTCAATTTAATTTGCTGATACTTATTTAAAGTGATTTTCTGTATTTTTAATTTCAATTTATTCTTAACGCAATCAATATTCATATTCCTGGGTTATTTATATATATATATATACGTTGACATCTACTCCTAGAATAAACTCCTCTTTTGGTACTCTTGAAGTTGTACAATTCGCAAGTCCCAATGATTTAAATCCAAAAACATTTTCAAAGGAATCCTTAAAAAGTATAGGATAAATCTTTATAAGCTGATATTGAATTTATTTAACAAAATATATGGGGTTTATGACTTATACCCCAATATACCACTTGTACGAATAGCTTAACAAATTTTTTTTTTCCCTTTAATACTTATGTCAAAGTTTAGGAAAATTTAAATCAATATTAAAGGGTGAATTTTTAATTAAATTTATAGAAAAAATAACGCATCCTTTAGATACATACATTCATTAAAAAGATTTTCGATAACCTTTTAATTACGATAATTTACTGTAATATGAACATTAGTAAAATAAGAAAGGAGTACACAAATATTTACGAAATTAATTTAGTAATTTTTTTTTTTAACACATGCAACCGACTCTATAATACAAAATTTTCCGCATATATATTAATTAACAATATTCACTTATTCGTAAAAAATCATTCCGGGCACTCTTTGAATTCTTTACGAAAATAAAGGCATCGACAAATTGAAGAGTTGTTGAGCATAGATCCAAGGATCATAGTGGTGGAATAACTTGTTGAACTCACACCAAGAAGAAGCAGTAGAAGAATCTGGAAATAGTAGAAAAAGAATCTATTCTAAAATCTTAATAATAAAATATAGTAACGTGTTGACAACATTGACAATGCACATGCATTTTAATATCTTAAGTAGACAACAATTCTTCAAATTATCAGTTAAATTTTTTGTTTCTTAACCACTGACTACAGATCTATAACACTATACTAACAACTAAGCGGCACTGACTATATGTCTATATTATTCTACAAACTAATGAACAAATTTATGAGAAATTAGCATCATTGATTCTCAGTAGACATATATGATAACATCACTAACATTGAATGTAAATAATTAAACTTTAATTCCCAGAAATAGTTCAATGACCCATCTCAAGATTGAAGACTAACGCTCGTGCTGTAAATTTTGATTTGAAAAAGCTTTTATATTGTTACACATTTAATGATTTTACGATATTTTGTTACGACGTAACATATTGTGTGTTTTTTTTAATTTTAATGGATTATGAATTCCTAATACAATAGACGATTTTTGATGAATTGATAAGATTATAGGTTTTCATTACAAAATATTTTTTTTAATCACGTCACACCTAAATAGGTGAATCTCGACGCAAAGTGTCAGCAAGAAATGTCACAAAAGATGCAGTCTTACACATAATAGTTTTTACCGATTATTAATTGTAATAATTATAAGAAACATTTCGGTCAATCAGTAACCCAACAGGTTACATCGATATTTATTAACATCTTGACTTATAATAAACATATGCACAATTAAATGGGAATATTCAGATATCGATTTGTGTGACCTCATATCTTCTTACTGAAGTATATGGTCTGAACTCCATTGTTCAGTGCTCCAATTTAATATATTGTTTGAATAACATAATATTATCTGTATCCATTAAAGGGTATACGGTAAACGCAATATCTAATGGATGACTAAAAATGAAAAAAAAAAAAATTCAAATTCTTTTATGCAAACCACCTTCTACTAAATTTTTTCATGTTGAATATACGAATTTCATATATAATTTGTAGGTGTATGCTGGGAAGAAAGATTAGTTAAAAGGGAATACATAATTTTGTTTTGAATCTTGATAATTCACATCCCGTAGTTAAAAAATAAATGGATTATTCATTTTAATATTTCCTTGGAGAACCTTTCATTTATTCAACACTTTTATTTAAATTTTTATTTATTTTTTCTTGCCAGAGTTAGGCCGTACATAAAACACTGTTAAATTAGTTCTTTGTAGAATGTTCAATCTTTAGACAATAGAATATTATATGGTTCTGCTTAATCATATTTTCACCATTGAGAAAGTTTACAGGCTTATCCTTGTATATACCTTCTAGTAGGTGCACGATAATATCTAAAGGTAAATTACTATAATATTTATGCTTACTAAATCACTGTATAATTGTGTAACCTAATTTCCATACCGTATATTCTTATTAGAATAAAATATTTTCCCTAGTAAGGGCGGATATAAACTGTAAATGAAATTTAATTAGTTACAGGTCAACGATTATAATTATTTTTCTCTGGAATGGTTAAAGGAAAACAATTAAAATTAAACTATTATTTTCCACAATATAAATTATAAATTGCAACAGTCTTAACAGCCTTAAATTTTGAGCTATTATTTTATATTTTATTTGTCTAGAAGAATTTTGAACAATAACGTAACAATAACATTGTGTTAATTTATGGGGCAGTTATATAATTAATGTATAGAATAAAATTAAGGAATAATATAGTAAGATACTAAAATCCTTATCCGACTTGTTTAGTGTAATAAATGATATGGTAACAGTTGGAATAAAATAAAATATTAATTCACAAAAAATACAAATCCCATAACAATTGTAAAAGTTTCAATTTTAATCCTTACAGCTTAACTACAATAAAAAAAAATTGAATATCCCCGGTATATGCTCACTTACAAATAAAAATAAATGACAATTTCTTGCAATGAACAAAACACAGGTCACGGATGATGGACATTGTTTATAACAACACGTAAAAAAAATGTGGCTAGTAGAATTGGTTTTAATGCAGCACAACTTTGAAATATGACCCAGTGCTCCTTTTACCGAATTCAAAAGTGATCCCTTGAAACTTCAGGTGATTATTGGGTTACTGGTGGCATATATTACAAGTTTAGATAGACTACAGTATTTCATTTTAAGCATGAAGAATAAAAAAAAAAATGATATCGCAGTTTTATCTTAGTTAATATAAAATTTTACTTCTTCATTCACGATAAATACAGTGTTTAATCGGCCTCTATTATTTTCTGTTATGTATCATAAATAAGATTATATCAAATAATAATGGAAACATTCTGTTGAAGTGCTGGAATAAATTTGAAAACCGCATATCATGTGAACTTTTACGCATTGAGATTGAGGTTAGCTGAGTAACCTCGATGAAAGTCGGCCACTACATTTGTCAGCAATGATTAATGCAAAATGATTGAGTTGTTATTCTTATATTTTATAGTTATCAGCCTATACAACTCTTTTGCAAATGATCCTGTTAGTAACCCATTTATAATGATGGATGACTATCATCAATACGATAAATTTTTACAATTTATAGAGTCTACACAAATTGATCGTCAGTCTTTTACTGTACCCATTTACAATAATATTGTATAATTTATTTACATTACAACTTTGTTAATAAAATACTTGTAACTTTGTACTGATAAAATTAATGTAATATTCGCATGTAAAATTTAGAATTTGTTTTTTTTATCACCTTTCATTTATATTGGGTGTGTTTTTTTTTTTTGTTTGTCCTTTATTTAATGTTAACGCCAAATGTTCACTGTCTATGTCTAAATCGAGTTAACGAACTGACATAAAAAGGACATAATGTTTTGAATTAATTATAAACCATATTGCCTTTTTGCTTTTTATTTATTTATATATGGAAAAACTTGAAAACTTTTGAAAAGCAGTTATTTATCTGCGGAGGATTGTATATATATATATACGACTATATAATGCTCGTATATTAGAAACTTTTTGCTAAAATGTTATTTTATTGTTTAAATTTGCTATATCTACCAAAATAAATATTCGAGTTATAATAGAAAGTAAAAGTTGTTTATTTTTATGGTAAATGAAAACATTGGATAAAAATGTTTATATGAAAATGAATCATACTTTAAATTGTATTGTATTTAAATTATACAGGATCCTTTTCGCACATTATTGTCCACCATAGTGATCATTTTTGCTATTATATGATCATGATGATTATCAACATTATAATAATCAACGTTTTTTTTTTATCCACCAAACCAATATAATCTTAATCACAAAAAATTACACAGATTCATATATCATATAATATATAATGGCACTAATTAGTTGTATTCACTGGGCAAGGATTGTATAGAATATATTGAAGGAACTAAATCAATGGTATTACAATATTGACATTTGTATTAATGTAAAGTGAAACTATTTCAAATTCATTTATACCCTCATCAATTCAAGTTAAGAAAAAAACTGTCTTAGAACTATGGAATATGCTACAATAGTATTAGGGATTGACTTAGGAAATTTAATAAAATAAAAAAGTATAAATAAACAATCGCCATTATCTTATTTTACCCAGGGGATTCTAGTCAAATTCAAACTTTGCAACTTCACCCTTTTCGTTTGACAATCATGTTGATCGTTTGATATTGTATTTGTTAACCTTACATATGTTTCAACACCACCATATATTGTCAAAATAAAATTCCAAATATTCATTAGTTTCGTTGCTAAAGCATTACACTTCAGGCACACATTGCGAGATATATTTCACCCCCCTGGTCTCTTCTAATTTCACCCTCTTTTGTCTATATGAGTTTGCAATAGCAGCAAATTAGGGATCTTACAGTACACTAGTTGGGGTCCAGATAATCTCATGTATTTCATTGTTTACCTAGATTATAAGATAACTTAATTCGAAAAAATAGTCAATAACTATTTTACACCTAGTGAATGTACTGGTAGGTCAGGTGAAATTGAAATAATGTTTAGGGGGAGTTGATAGCTGGGAGACGGTTGTTTCGTTATGAAAATTTTAATATCTACGTTTCTAATCAACTATTACACGTATGTTGAGTTTGAGACAACACTAAATTAAAGGGACAAGAAATTATGAACTATTCTGTTCGCCTGTTACACATTTGATGATTTTTAGATAGTTTGTTAGGTCGTGACAGTGTGTGTGTTTGTTTTTTTTTAAAAACTTATAAGATTATGAATTCCTAATACAACCGGCAATTTTTGATGAAAAATAACATGCTTTTCATACACAGAGACATATATTAAAACATTGAAACTTGAATGTTTTTCTCCACTTCACAATTATGCTTGCCTGGGTCTTTTTCTAAGGTCGTGAACATGTTTTTTTTAATAGTTTATTGATACCTAATATAACAGGCGACTTCTGAGGAAAAGTAACACTAAATTAAAGAGACAAATTATTTTACAAACAAAAATTTATATCAAAGTTTTTGTTTACGTAAAATATTGAACTGACAAATAATTATTCCTGTTCGCCTGTTACACATTTGATGATTTTCAGATATTTTGTTAGGTGAACAATGTGTGTGTGTTTTTTTTTAAACTTATAAGATTATAAATTCCTAATACAAGAAGCAATTTTTGTAACTAATAAAAATGGATATGTCGATATGGTGAAGCAATAGACAAACTTCAATTATTTGGGATTTTTTTTGTTGCAATAGATGATGCTACTGAAATTTATGCACAAGGTTCCAATGAATATGATCTGTAATGGAAACTGGGAGAGAATGTATAATGAAAGAATGGATATTTTAAATTTTGATACAATAAAACGAACATAAATTCAAAACATTTAAAAGATTCTTTATTTTTAATAAATTTAAATATTTACTTTATTTTAATGTTTTTAATATGAATTTCTTCGCAGAAGATATTTCTTTTATATAAACAAAGTACATTTTTATTTACAGAA
>JANSTX010055135.1:0-10425 GCA_027564355.1 Penthetria funebris
TATAAATATATAAATATTCACCAAACTCACTCCTTTTCTTCAATAATAGAAAGAAGAAAAAAATTCTAGAAAATAGCACGTTTTGTGTACAAAAGGATTTATGTAGGAAAACAAAACGAATTTATGTAATTTATTATTTGAAAAACAAAAATAGAAAAAAAAAGGAACTTCAAAAAAAGCACAAGCTTTCCCTAACTCTACTTTATAATATACTCCTGTCCTGACTCATATACATACTCGAAATAATATCCACTAATTGATTTATTTGGTGAATGTAATTCACATGCATATAAAAGGAAATGAAAATCGACACGGAAAATTGTGGTGCGTGTAAAAATTTGATTAATTTAAACTAAAGTGAAAACAATATAATTTGTCTACAATTAATTTATTATTTTCTACCACATTTTTACTTATATTTTAGAATTTGAGTAAAAATTTTAAAAAAAATAAAAAAATTAATTAAATTGTATGTTATTGTGAGCAATTAACGAAACCTCAATATATTTAAATAGTCAAATAGTAAAATTTTAATATACTATATTTATATTTCACACAACTTATCGACTTGCTTATCTTAAGATTCGTCCTAAATTCTGAAATTAATGAAATAACAATTATTATGATGATGTTTTGATATTTTGTAAACTAATAAAATAATCAACGATGTCCAATGTTTTCCAATAACTGAATAAACTTAGTGAAAAAATCTACCACAAAAATACGACTAATACGGCTAGATTACTTTCAAATTCAAGACAGTTATATTATTATTATATATTTAAGAGTATGTAAGTTTTATCCAGGTGTAAAAGGATTTCGTGCTGTAATAAGTTCTTAATCTTCTTCTTCTTTCGTTAGGTCATTAGACCTGTGTTTTTCTAACAATTAAATTTTGAGATCGAATTATAGATTCTTAAATCACGATACACTAACTGTGCACTTATAAAGATAATTGAAGATATTCGAAGAAGTTAGATAATAAAAAAATAACAATTAAAATTCCTATGTTTTCAAAGATTTTTTGTTCATTTTTCAATAAACCAACCAAAAAAATGCAAACCGACCAGTTGGACAATAACGATAATAAGAAAAACCGATTATGTCTTACACATGTAAATTAATAAGTATAATTGACTATCATTTGTAACAGAAAAAAACACATGTTTCCAATTGGTATTGGTACTGATTCAATAAGTAGGAAATGAGAAAGAAGCGAATAGACGGCAAAACATTGGATGGCCGATTGCGTGTCATTCTCTATAATAACGTAAATAAATTTGTTACTATGTTCCCAGAATACAAACTCATTCGTAACTTATAATTCTGAAAACTTCTGGAATTCTATCCTGGAATAGATATATATATAAAAAGATTGTCATTTATAGGGGAAAAAATCACTTGTTCCAAATTGCTGTTGGTAATGATTCAATAAAGTTTCGACAAGCCATTGAGTGAGCGAATGTGAAGGCATTGTCAAGAATAAGGACGAGAAAATTTACTAATTTACTTCGCAGAACAACGCCTCTGAACCATTGGTAAAAATATAATGTTAACTAAGCTATTATATGTTACTCGATCATTCCATTCGTAATATCCTTGGCATTAAATTTTATTGATATAAGAAAATTTTCTTTTATTTTCATCATTTTGCAGTTTTGTTTTTTATTTTCTTCGCTCAAGATGTGTCATGCCACCACCGCCAACATTCAAGTAATTTTCATGTTAATTTCTCAAGAGAAATGAAATTCTGGAAAATGATAATGTAAATAATGGAATATTATAAAATATAATCTTTCGCATTCATTTCAGACTAGGTGTATAACTGTATAGCGTATATTATGTTGTACGTCTTGTATATACATTTATTATGTAATCATCATACTTTATATTATATAAATTCTCTAAAAACCATGTATAAATAAATATAATAAACAAAACAAAGAAATTCCATTTTGAATTTTAATGGATGAAAAAGAACAGATGATTAATTTCTGGATATTAATTGTATAAAATCTTGTGGCATGCTGTGTTGTTATTTATATCTATATTTATATAATAGCACTTCGGCATATTATATTTTTTTACTATTATTTAGATGACTATAAAAGCTTACAGGATATCCAAGGGAATTAAAATACAAGTATAAAATTTAAGAGTTATGTAGATACACATTCAGTTTGATAATTTAAGAAATTCTAATAAGTATAGTATGACAGTTTACTTTCATCACTTAATATTAATTAATTAGTTTAATATAAACACTCTTTAGTAAAAAACTGGAAATTTTGTTAAAAATTGCATTAACATACCATATATTCCATTTAAAGTAACAGTAACAGGTTGTCTGTATAAGGAACTGTTAAAAAAAAAAATCAGTATAACGCGGCGACATCATATGTCCTACATATGCTTTCAGAACTGAATATGTAACACAAATTTACCGTTAGTTGTAGCTGCATGCACAACCAATTAAAATTGTATAGTGCTTCGTCTCGAAAATCCAGAATTACTAGTCCTCGTCCCCAGACTAGAACACATTATTTAAATTTTTTTCTACCCTTAATAATTTTTTTAAAATATAATTTTTACAGAACCCTACAACTGTAATTGAAATCTACCAACTGGAAAATATAGGATCAATTATAATTATCCGATTATACATTTGAATATTTCAGTTAAGTGCGGGTGCCTAAATTCTCAGCTACTTAATTTAATGTTGAGATGTTTTTTTTCAACCTGCCGAGACAAACACGACCTTAAACACAATCTTTTTAGCCCTCGGTCATATACGTTATTACTGACATAAAAAGTGATCCAAGTTAACGGTGACACCAGCATGAAGTTAAAGATGGGTTGAGTATAACTTAGATGGTAGTTGGCTACTACAGTCGTCACTATCAATAAGGCATAACATCTATTAATTAGTCATATATGCAATATAAGAGTCTATCTTTGAAATTTTTACCCGTATTATAGCTAATTTACTATAATTTAGCAATGCTTAAACAATGTTATTTTGGTTATAGAAGCAGTTATCGAGAAGTTTGTTTCAAAATGACATATACTTGTATATGATTAATTTGTTTAAGGTTACATTATATTTTTAAAGTGGGTAATTAATGTCGATGTAAATTAGATAAGCAAGTTCAAATAAATCGTAACTTAAACACTTACAGATTTCTATGATCGTGGGTATCTTTCAAGTATGTATATTTCTTTGTCGTCGATTCAATTAACATTCTAATATATTAGGCATATTATTTGAAATTAATGCTATGTGTATCAAATTTACCTATTGAAAAATATTTGGATTTGGTAACTTTCGTGAGCGTTCAAGTCTCACAAGATATTGGGCTGCAAGAATATTTAAAAAATTATACTATTATATGATCTTATCACAAAACGGACCTATATCCGGTGCATATGCATGAATATTTCAACCATTATGTGATGGTAGCATGATTTACTGTGCACACTGAATAATCTGAATTATGTTTCTGTTTACCAATTTTGTTAAAATACTTCGTCCATTTGTTCTTCATCTCATTTGAGATCAAACAATCATTACTGTCTTGAAGTACACATTCTGTTCTGTAGAACTTTTATTAACAACCGATAGATTTTCGTCATGTTATTTGAATTTGTAGCATATTATTTTCAAAGTACTTACATTTATCCTTCAGTATAAAATGACAACGTCTATCTCTTCATCAAATTGACTATTCTGTGTGCGTTGCGTAGTTTCTGCTTATCTCTTGTTTTTTCTTCACATTATAAAATACCATGTGTTCATTCATTAAACTTAGCACATTTGTAAATGTGGGCCAATATTGTCAAAAATGTTGCCTGTATCATCGTTTAATTCTGGTCACCTTTGTATATTTGTCAATACTTTATTATGAATAAACCCAATAACCAAATAGTGCCTATATTAGGAATATTAAAAGTTGTTTAGTCTAATATAAATAGTTTTGTCTTTTTATACTTTCAAATACAATAGATAAGGGATATCTGAATGATATATCATCCTATCGAGTTAAAATATATAAGACAACCTGCATATTCTGTTTGTTTTGTATCCGTTTGAACAGCCTATTCTGTACAATTCATACATAACGAATACTTTAATTATTTTTAGTATGTCCAATATTTAATAAAATGTACATTTCTCAAGCATAATTTATTCCTTTATTAATGGTGACGTTAAGTAAATACTAAATTTAATATTTATTTAGGTGATACATTGTAAGGAGTAGAAAACTTCTACTATATGCAATTATAATTAAATTATACAATATAATTTTATTTGTGAATAGACATATATGCAGATAGCTAATAAAATAAGAACTATAATGGAGAAATAAATTTACATAAAGTAGTTATGGTTGATAAACAAAAAAAAAAAAAGCAGTACAGTAATTTTGATTTTATTTAGTAAAAACTATTAGAAATTATCTTGTCAAATGTCAATCAATTTATCCTTTATCTGAACTATTCTAAGTTTAAAATCTTTAAGTTACAAGTATATTATTGTTACATTTCACAAAATTGAAATATATAATCGAGTTATAAATTCCAATTATACCAGCATTATATGCAAATCATTGATGTGATATTACTTTTCGTTTTTATGCCATCACTAATTGGGGTAAAATACAACATCTTTGTGATGATTTGTCCGATATGTTTCAGGATGCATTTATAATATTTTTTTACTTATTTAATTATCCTTTGAGTCAAGTAAATGCATTTATGCTGATAGGATATATGTACATTAAATGTAATGATAATTTTAATAAAATAATTAACCATTTTGAAAATATATTATCAATTTTCATTTATGTAATAATCTTAAAGTCTATACAAAAATATGCTTCGCAACTCATATTGGTTGAACTGGTGGACTCCTCTTGTTTGTAATTCTACATTACACAATTTTTCTTTGTATTATCCGCAAATAAAATTAAGGGTGGTCTGTTTGGAATTAAACCATTATCACCATTTATCCAAATTCCTAAAGTACAGTTAAGTCAGTTGTCATATGATATTTTCTCTAATTGAAAAACCACATTAAATTATATCCATAATATCTATACATATATTATATTATATATACTTTAAGGTATACAATTTATATAATATATTTTTAATAATAAAAACATACATTTTATCAAAAAATAGAACATAATATAATAGGAACATCCACAATAAAATAAGAACGATATTTTTCATATAGAAAAGATGCCGGCTGCCATAAGCATATGAACAGAGCGAAGAACATGGTTAAAAAAAAAAACCCACATTTTAAAATTGATTTCAAACAGTTTCTTAAGATTACCACTTTCAGAAATGTAGATATAATTTGGAGAGAAAAATCTTTTTATTTTAAAAAGATTTATTTTCTTTCAATCTATGCCGTCTCATATAAAAAGCATTTTTTTCTACTTTTCATTTGGAATCGTTTTAAAATGATTTTTCTTTTCCTGATTTTTTCTTTTGCCTTTGTTCACTTCTTATGTATTATGTTTGTCAAAAGATGTACATATAAATTGGATTGGTTTTAAAACGCATAAAATTCTAGTTAAAGGATAAAATATGTTTTGATTTTATATTTTTCATGCTGTTGTTTAACATTTCAAAACAAAAACGCAAGAAATGAGACAGAGAAGACCCAAAAGGAAATCAAACCCAAAAAAAAAAGAAAGTAAGGAAAATATAATACAAAAAAAAAAAAAAAAAAAAATACATTTCTATTGTTGTGGAAAATGGATTTATTACTTTACTTAATGAAATAGAAATTGGGTAACATTTTTTTTAAAACAATTTTCATATACGACGACCAAATGTTTTCCAATTGTGGAACAAAATTTGTCAAAGCATTGCATTACATTTGTTTTAGTTTGGTCCATTTATTTACTCTGTTTTAATAAGAAATTTAATAAATTAAATGAATTTATACTATAGACACATTTTACCTACATTTTCTGGGTCTTAAATTTTTTAATTTATCTAAAGGATGTTCTCTAGTTTTTTTAATTATTGACAAATTTTTTGTTGCGATATTTGTTGAACGGCTACTTACTACAGTAATTAGACAATGAATACGAATAGAAATCACTTAGAACTATTATGACTGAGTTTTACTACCATCATCATTAGTAAAGACAATTAGTAAAGACAAAGCACTATTCAATGGACTGGCTTTCTTTTATTGGAAAGGTTCAACTTGAGTACATTTCTTTGTGTTATTATCGAATGGATGATCCACATTTACAACTGATACTAGTATTTATTAGATGGTTGTGATGGTACATCCGTTTGCGATACTAATATTGGATAATGTGAAATAGGAATGAAATTTTTTTTTTTTAAATTAATGTGTTTTTATATTCTATATAATATATACACATATATATATATATATATATATATTATAAATAATTTTCATAAATCCATCTCCAGTCATCCTATAATTTCAAAATTATCACTTTAAGTTATTGATTATTTAAATTTTACAAATAACTGATACAATCTAATAAAACATTTACGATAATTCAGTTACTGAAAATTCCATTGGAACATCTACCAAATTTATCAATTATTGTGTATGGTATAATTAGAATAAATGAACAAATTAACTTTAATTTATATGGTTAGTTAATTGACAAATCTGAGCTAATCATCCAAATGATATAGCATTATATATAAATAATTTGGTTTATTGTGGCAAAGTGTGTCTAATTGCTAATTTTATTATTAAATTAAAAACTAAATTGGATATTCGAAATGACTTTTTAAATGCTAAATTATCTACTTTTATTTAACTTGGTGCATACTAAATTATTTACATTATACGAGTACTATGAGTATTTACTCGTATATATGAAATTGATTGCTAATATTCAAATGATAATTACTTTTTGTTTGATTGATTAAATTTTAATTACTATCATCATATAGTACCCGAAATGTAGTTAAATATTTAAAACAAACAACACAATTTATTATTATTATATTCTTTAATCTAATTACTTAATTGTGTATATTCATTATTATGTCTATTAGTTACATCTGATCCAAAAGTATTGAATAAAATTAAGCCTCAAATATTTTAAATGTTTTATCGATGGACAGAATATGTCACTGGCTGATACTGTCTGAATACAGTGATTGTGAGTGGAAAAAGATTGGTAAAATCTAATTTATAGTGAAGTCAGAATTGAAGGTATGTTTAAAGGATGGAAATATTGGAACAAGAAATCTTACCGCGAAGTGTGTCACTCTGATTTCGTAGTCTCGATCAAGATGTCGATTAATTAAATAATGAGTCACTAAAACTCAATGCATAAACTCTAATAGTATATTTGTATTTAAAATTATTGGTGTATCGAAAGAGTGGTCGGCGGTAGTAGAGTGGTTTGTAAGTTAAGGGAAAATTAGTAGTTACGTAAGCGTCCTAAAATTATTTGACTATAGGTACCTTGTTGAAGTGGTGATTTTACCTGGTGTGGCATTATACTGACTTGCATTACGAAAGGCGATCCAATAAATTTAGTATGTTCCTTATTGGAACTATGAACTTATTGTTTTTAATTCTCATAGTCCTTATTTTGTTGCGTATTATAGACCAAATCGTGACTTAAAACAGTGAACCGATGGTAGAAGATTAGTTGACCATTGTTGTCATATAATTTATTGATCTAGATAATCTAGATTCATTGAGTGTTTGATTCTATGGTTAATTGTATCTCCAAACCTAATTGGTGTTTTGTCATATATTCGAATAAAATACTATATATGAGAGTATAGTGTTACAGATGATATGTTAATGTTATTGACAGTTTATGCATAGATTATGATCTAACTGAAATTATAGCCGATTATTTTTGTAAAACTGTAAATCATCATTTTTTTTCATTTTCAACTGAGAATCGATAATAAAATTATTGAAATATTGATAGGTATATTCTCACTGATTTTAGTATTAAATTTCAAGTGATTTGTTTCAATTTCATTGAATAGTCTCAGAGTTGCATATCATACTCGAACATATTAATAATAATCACCAAATATTCATTTTGAAATAACAATATATTATATTGAATGATTGATTTATCGATAGAATGCTTTTTTTTTTTTTTTACTTAAATCAGAATTTTATTCGATACTCAACAAAAATATTATAAAATGTGAATATATACTTGTTTTCGTATTATATGTACAAATAATTTATGGAGTTTAATTCCAAAAGTATTACAATAAAATATTGTTTTATCGAAATTTCTACAATGTTATAGCAGTTTAAAATATTATACAAAATTAAAATGTCAACTCGTAAATATATATATTTATATATAAATAAATTATTTTTAGCATTTGCCTTTGGCTTCTGCCTTTTTACTTTTTGTGGTTACTTTCAAAAATTGCTTATCGAACTATATCATTCTCAAACCACAAGACCGCCACCCACCAGATGAGAGTAAAATGGAAAACATAACAACAACAAACACAATAGAATCCGATATATTGATGGAAAATTCATTGCAATACAAAATTCATTGCAATACAAAATTCATTGCTACAAAATAGAAAAACCTATTGCATATTCATTTTTACAAATAAAATTTTCTCTAATATGAAATATTATAAAGCTTTTAGCGTAATATGATCGTCATATATATATATATTTTAAGGGTAAAACCAGAGAAACAAAAACAAAAAACAAAAAAAAAAAACCCCTCAAAGAAATATAACGAAAATTGGTATAAAATGTGAGGGTTTAAAATGTCTAGCAATATTTTGTCGTTGAAATATATGCGGTAACCGCCTACCAATTGGAAATCTTGATTTTCTAATGGTAATGCGGTTTTCAGTATTATATGTTTTTCTATATATTCAAAAGAAGACAATCACTTAAGTACCAAGTATGTATTTTATCAAAGGGATTTTTTTTTTCTTTTTCTCTAAACATTCATTATAATAAATATGTGAACGTTCATGGTTTTTACATAGTTTATATAACATTTTGTAAGTTTATACTGTAAACTAAAATATTTAAAAACAATACCACTAATATCTTAGTCGTCGACCGCACAATAGATCATTTAATTACCAATATCACCCCTAAATTCTAAGACATATTGTGACAATGAAATTTGTGTAGGTTTTAAAAAGTTAAAACATCATTCCTGTTCCATGTGTGGTGCACTATTTTTATTATTTTTTTCCAAGTAACAAAACTTATTTTAATCAACATAAAGACTACCTGTTAGACTTTACACTTAAATCAACAGTACGTGGAAATTAAAGCTACAATTAAATGTGAATTAAATAGTAAATAATTGTCTTTTACAGACTAATTGCAAAACTTTCCCATATGTTCTTACTTATTAGATTAGATTTTTTGTTATAAAGCAGAGCAAATGAATTGTTGAATATTTGTCCTTGTATAACTGTGTTGGATAGTACCATGAGTCACAGTTACTAATTTAACAAATTAGTAAAATTTCTTCGCCAATTTAATTTCTTACATTACTACACATAAAATACAATGCGATGCACAAAATGTTGTTATTCGAAGAACGAGCTAATAATCTCTAGTTTTCCAAATTATTATTAGAATTATTTCACTTTAGAACTTATGTTATTCGAAGCATACTGATTATATAGATATTAAAATTATCGTGGAAGGTTTTGCCGACACAAAAGATGCTTCTGATTGTCGAAAGATCAGTTTTTATCACCAAAATATTGTATTCGTTTCAGTTATATATCCGATATAGAAATAAATAAGTTTACCTATAATGTTATGTATATAAAATATTAAAATAATAAATAATTGAAATAATATTCTGAAAGATTAAAAATTATGTAATAAATTCTATTTATCGTAATAACGAAAAAGTGGATAAATTTCCTATATACTAAAATCCATATTTTTCAACGTAAAATACGTTATTTTTGAAGTGAATATATGTGATACGGTCTATATGAATTGATAGGAATATACCAATTTTATTTTTTTCTGGTGAATTGAACGTTATAGGTTATTTTATTGAAATAAATCACTGATGACCAGCTATAAATTGTTCCTAATTGACGGGTTGGAAATAGTCAAATATCACATGGAAAAATAACATACTCATAAAAATTATTTTATTTTGCGTAGATTTTTTTTTCTTTTCATAAATCTGATTTCTATAGAATAGGGTAAAAAATCGGGAACATGTGTATATATATTTTTGTTACAAAACCTAAATAAAAATATCTGAATATAATAATAGTTATTAAAGACCAATCACTAATCACACAATTTTTACCAATTTAAATGTTCACATATAATAAATTTAGAGTTCATGATGTATAAATTATGGAACTGCATAAAAATACGTGTAGAACTCATCACATGTATAAATGTAATAC
>JANSTX010055136.1:0-10423 GCA_027564355.1 Penthetria funebris
ACCAGAGGTTGAAAAGACTATTTGGGCCAAACTGGCCTTGGTCGTTAAAGAAATAATAATAATAATAATAATAATAATATATATGTAGCTATCGTTAAGAAACATACATTCTGTATTTTGCGCTTTATGCGTATGGTAACATGTCTAGTTAGGATTTCTTAATCCTTGCATTCAATTGAAAAACGTGCTTTTGATTTACTGAACAATAATCATTATCTACAGCATTTTCCAGTTAGTATATTCAATTTTGCGACGAATGATTGGTTGACTGTCATCAAAATTACTCAACTCATCTTACCCTCCAGGCTTTCTCACTCGATCACGATCTACAACAGTAATTGCGTGTCGCATAGAAGCCAAAAGGATATTGTGCTAATGTAGTATTTGTTAACTGGTTGAAAAACCATCTCAAGAACAAACTATAGATAGCCGGAGATTTATGTAACAATCTACTAAAATGTTCAAATGCTTTAATTTATATTTTTCTAGTTGGTAAATAATTATTTGTGTTCATATTTGATTTTATGCATATAAGAAATGGCAAAAGAACATCGTAATGTCACCCTATGCAACTCTGAATCATAAATAGATATGATGATTTCAACTTTTGAAATACTTTTTAAATAGAAGACTTTTGAAAAAACTGCTCTCATATTTTACCGTATAAGAAACATCGTAAGGAATATCGGTCAGTACATTTCATAAAGCGGAAATAATTGAATATTTGGCATATTCATTGCAAGTATCTACAAAATACATGTTAATATGGTATATGCATGACCTGTCAAGTCTAATACCTGCCTGGTAATATAACTATAATTTCCATTAACTCATTGTACCAGTATCTCTACTACTATAGCTGCGAACATCTAACAACAGATAATTTCTATACGTGATTGCTGTACATTTTCCTACTATAGATGCGAATGTCTAACAACAGATAATTTCTGTACTTGATTGCTGCACATTTCTCAGCAACGATGTGTGATAGTTATCTGTAAATAGTAATCAATATCAACCTCTTTACGGTATTTCAATTTTAACGTTCCAGGTTTCACAAGTTAATATCGCATTCCCATCGGATTTGACGCCAGTTTTGAACATTCCAATATTCTGCATGTGCTTCATGCACACATCTGCCTATATTGAATTTGATGTTAATTCTAATTAGGCGACCAATTGTTTCCCATTCATTATCACCTCGAGATAGTAATATGTACTTGTTTAGAAATTCAACTCATCACCATTCTGCGACTATCTAATCCGGTATACTATAATTAAATTTGTGAGTATTTTGAAATAATAATATCTTCATTAATTATACGATTCCAAAGATCCAATAAATTTCTTTATAAATCTTTCATATACTATTATTATTTATTATATTATATAAATTTTTCACTGTAATTTATTTATATGCACTTCCTCTATTAATGCACTAAATTTTACTGAATAACTTCAAGTGTATATGAATGAATGATTTAGAACCAATTATCGCATTGTTTTATATTCATTTGGTTAAATCTTGATAATTACAATATCTCATAAATAATTTCCGATTCCCTTTTTGTTACAAAATAATAAGACAAAATAACATGCATATTGTAGATAACATAATATTCATAAATATAAATTTTATCATCATATGAATATCTACATTTGTATATGGTGTAGTATAAGTATAAACAACGCGATCGCATCCTATATAGGAAGGACGAATTTTCATTCAAACAGGTGAAATGAAAATTATGTACGTACAAAATATGTAACATTTGTATAGCCACTGTGTTTTAATTAAAGTTTTCCTTTTCCTTTAATTTTTTTTCTGTTATTCTTGTAATTACGAGTACATCAGAATAAAGGAATATACCATATAGTTATTATAGAACAATAGCAACATCTTAAAGAGTACCCGGCATATGAGAGATGATTTATAGGGTACCTTACCATTGCACACAAAAAAAAAATCAAAAGGATAAATACATTGAAACATTTTATAACATGCTGGGCATGTTATGTTATGTGATTGGACGGTTTCTTAAAGAATTAGACTGACCACAATATTGGAAACATGTCGACTGTACCGCCATTACCAATAGACTAGGCTATCATTTGATGCCAATTTGATGAAAGCTGAACAAAAAATTTGTGAAGGAAAATATAATCTCTCAAAATACATTCAGATGGTACGGTCACGTAATACGTAGACCGGAAAATTAATGCGTAAAATTGGCTTTTAATTGGAAATGATATAAGAAAATGTGGTCGCCCACAAGTTACACGTGCTTAATAGTTGATCAAAATGATTTGAACAGATTAAATGTAAATAGTGACGACGATATACTGGACAAGAAACTTATGGAAAAAGAGCTTGAGAAGTAGGAGGGCCGATCACTCCGATCAAAGTATAAGACAAGCAGCAAGATTTAGAAGATTTTATAATACTTATATACTCCAGTATAAATTCAAATGAGTACAAAAATGGTCATTACTTAATATTCAAACTTCCAATTAAGTGGTAAATTTATAATTACATATACAATTCAAAAGAACATATTTGATTTGAACAATAAGTTTCTATAGTTATCATGTAACGATAGTATTAATATAGATGTATACGAATATTACTACTATATTACAGTCTTTCTAAGACACAAAGTTCCTTTTATATGCATGCATATAGTGCATATGCATATGCTGCATATATCTAAATTCAGTGAATTTTCTATATTAGGGATGAGGAAGTATGAATTTGATATACGTGTACCAATATATTGGAATATTTGGAGCCAAATGAATACAGAATAGTATATAAAAGATACAAATCAAAGAATTTAAATTGTTTTGATATGTTTCCTTTGTACGCCCACTTTGAAGCAATTTCATGCAAATTAAATTTAATTTGGTCATGTTGTTATAGGAAATCGGTTTCAAAATGTAAATATATTTGACAAAATCAAACAAATTGCACTAAATTAAATACTATATGGTTATATTCCTGTATATTCAGCAGTCACTATTCCACCAACAAAATAGGCTCTAAGCTCTATATATATTTTATCGTATATAATACAAGTCACCTACATATATATGTGCATATATACGTACTACAGGATTATAAAGGACACTGGGAAAATCTTGTTTTATTATTCAATCGACTAAAATTAATTTGAATTTCAACAACCTGTTCGCTTTAATGAATTTCATTTAATAAATGAATCTGATTTTATACATATTATTATTATTGATAGATGGATGAACATTACACATTTATACTGTATAGTACCTATACTCTATAGTGTCCAATTTTATGTGTGCTAAATTTATATAGAGAATTTTCGAATTTACAAACGTTAATCTAAGTGTAGACATTGTGTAGTGTGAACATAATGCATAGTCGTATCTATACTTGAAATACAAAATTTCGATAGTGTAAAGCATTAATTCAGTGAATACAAAAGAAAGTAGGTACCCCTCATGTGGATATGTTCATTTTGTTGTTGTATTGAATATAAGTTCTGAGGGTGTTTAGGACCATATGGTCAGTTTTCTAATTATAGTAGAAGCAGCGAAAATCACCGCAACAACAAGGCAATTATGTCACCACTATAAAAGCAATAGCCCAGGCTATTATCGCGGTCAGTTCAATGATAGCTTAGCATAAAATTTGCCAATGAAATCATGGGCAACATATAAACATATCCATAAGTTGTCAACTGGATTGGTCAGAATTCTGTGAAAATGTGAATAGCTTGTCCAAACTGAATAACGTCGGTTCTCGAGTCATATATTGATTTGGGTTACTGAATTTGAATCAGGCAGTAGTAAAACATATGTCAAATAGGAAATAGAAGGTAGAATTAAAATTATTTATTATTTATTTATGATTATATTATGAGTCTTCTTTTAGGAAAAAATTCAGGATGGGAAGTGCTAAAAGTTAAGTGAATTCAAAATGTTAAATTTTCAGAATAAGTCCTTGGAATATTGTCTCCTTAACTGTAATACTAAGCAAGTGGATTCGAATTTGTAAGATACAAGTGAATTTTATGCAAAAAATAGATAATAGAAATTGCTGATACATTTATCAAACGATTGTATCTGTAGATGAAATAAATGATATTATGTCAATAAAGATATGATCATGAATATTATGTCTGTATATATACTACACAGATAGGATCCGATGAATTTATGAAGATTGAATTTTGAGATGGTCTAGAATCAGTTTTAGCTCCAAATTTACATTTTGGCAATACAAATCCAAATTTTAATGTTCGTATGGATTTGGCAATAGTAATTAACAGGCTGAAATGCTATTTTACAATTATATATATGTGTCCACACAAAGCACACATACTTTAGAAAAAACTTAAAAAAACAGCTCAAAACATATATCAAATTATTACATTTTAAAGACTGCAAAAGTAATAGCTGGTGAGTCTCTTACTTGACGGCACATATTGCTATATAATTGCAAAAATCGTCTTGAAAAACTATCGTGGTTCAGAACAATATCAGCAGTAAAGGATCATTATGCACACATCTTTTTTGTTGAAAGTTGAAATTATAATATTCATTAGTTAAGTTTTTTACTTGATCATTCAGGACTCGTTAGGGTACGAATGCATTAATTAATTCACATGCA
Organism: Penthetria funebris; assembly: GCA_027564355.1. Taxonomy (NCBI): domain Eukaryota; kingdom Metazoa; phylum Arthropoda; class Insecta; order Diptera; family Pleciidae; genus Penthetria; species Penthetria funebris. The sequence goes on from JANSTX010055136.1 coordinate 4,649, forward strand.
ATAAGGGCATATGATACAACATTTGAGTCATTCGTGTCCACCTCATCTCATGGTTCTAAATATGTATATCTTTTCTGTAATATTACTATTCTGAATTAAATTAAAAGATATCCATACAAAACAAAACTATCTGCATATTTTCTGTTTGAATTCAAAAATTATCATCATCAAAAATTGTTCTCTGTGTAAAATAATTTCACCTTACAGACAATCAGTTTTTACTAAACATTTTTATATCTAAACAAAAAAAAAAAAGGACGAAAACTTTTTATATTTCAATTTTAAAAAATTGTATATGCCATCAAATAAATTGCATCGCTCAGTCAAACAATCAATGCTTGTTATTGCTTAGATGTTTTGTACTTTTGATTTCTTTTCACAAAGTTATAGCAAATTGAAGGTACTTTGACACGCTATTCATGTCTGTGAACTTATTTGTTTGATTAAGATAATTTACCATAATAAGTTAGGTAATTATAATTAAAATAAAAAACATTAAACTGATTATAGTGATAATTTTTGCATTTAATTTACTTAATTAATTATTGAATGTAACATTTTTGTGCATACCACTGTACTGTCATCATCATCAACTTTATATTTTCTTAACGCACTTAATGACGATTCTTTGACATATTGTTTTTTGACGACCGAGTCTTATATTACCCTGAGGATTCCAGTATAGTCCGTTTTTTGCAATATCATCAAAACGGGTCGGCTCAGTATATGGTCTACTCAATTCCACTTTCTACGGTTGACAAATCTATCCATCGTTTCAGATTAACCAGACTCTACAAATTCACGTATGATAATGACTAGACATTTTTTATTATGCGCCCGTTGTACCTATTGAAGAAATCTTGAATTTGTGACACGATTTTATTCTTTATAAATTTCGCAGTCATACAATAGTACTGATAATCAATTAATTAAGCTTTCAAAATATTGGAAGTCCTTTACTTCATAAAAAAATTTTCGCCATCGATTATAAGTGAACATCTCCTCGACGTTCCAATCTTTATAAGTTTCGTCTTTGTAATATTGCAAATCAATTTCGTCAGCGAAGTCATGATCTTCAAGTTGTCTGCTTAAATCCCATCTGATCGCATGCGGTTCAGAGTTTACTTTGATCATAGTCTAAGATGAACTTTGATCTCAATCCAAAGTGAGCAGGAACAATAGTTTATGTTTATGTATCCGATATCATCTCGATATATCTGTATTTCATCTCAACACCAAAATTTCACTGATCGACTAACTCGATCTAAAGTACCAACTATAAAAAACTAATGATTTTCATTAATGAGCATTGATTACAAAATAACATAAACATAAAATATCTTGGTATTAAATTCACAAGTCACAACTTGGTGCCATTACTGTTAAGATATTCCGCTCATTAAATTCAATTGTATCGATACTAAAACAAACTAGTAGGTTCGATAAAAAAAGATTATTTGTTATAAACAACTGATATGACCCTTAATGACATAATACATTCTTGGTTGGTGTTCAACACACATCATCAAATCAATTAAATTTCTATGACTAACAACCGGCGCTAGAAGATTTTAACACACTTCGACTAGTTTTCTCTTCCTCCTTATCTTCTTTCATCCCCCGTATTATTTTCAATGTCAGTAAACCTTTAAGGACTATCAGGTCATATGCACAATTACCATCTCTGGGTTCGATGCACTGTAAATTTAAAATTGTTAATTTTATAGTACAAATTTTATGTTTTTAAATTATTTTTGAAATTATTATGATATATATTCGTATAGGTTTCATGAATTTTTAAACGTTGAAGGTTTCTTGACCGATTTACGATTTAGTTTCTATATGTTGTACGAATATCGACCGTGTAATGTCTATATTATTGTATCCATCGTATCTGTAGAGTATTGGATATGAAATATATTTTCCATTGACATTAACAAATGAAAACTTGTAATTGAAAATATTTTCTATTTAAATTTTTCAATTTTTTACACCATTCGGTAATATAGTTGGATATGAAAAGTTCTAAAGTAAAATTATCAATAAAATTAATTTACATTTCTCTATTTTATCTTTTCTACTTAGTTGGAAAATTATGTGCATTTAAAATCATTAAAGAAAATATCATGCAATCCTTCGAAATAAGTGGATTGATTACTGTTAATTGTTGTATAAATATTCACTTTAGAGTTTTCAAACTATTTCCGCTATTATAAAATAAAAGTTTTGTTGCATATTTTAGATGTTTTATATATACCCACTCGTATATATATAATAAATCGTTATATAAACGGTCGACATATGATGTTATAATGAAATTATTTTTCTCCCTTAGTTATTCCTTCAATAAAATTATTCTGTACATTCTCTTTGTTATATGATATAAGCAGTAAATATGAAAATCAAATTCAAATTGTATCCTTTATTCGAGGACAATTTCTGGTAACAGAATTGATCCTATATGCCTTAATTTTCTACATATCACTAGATGAAAGTTTATACTAATTCAATTGATATGTCAATTATGATAAATGCGATTTAGTTGCACATGAAATAGAAACTAAGTCTTTTAAAATGTCGTAATCGATGTATAGGTAAAATGATCACTCGATCGCATTTAAATTAAAAAAGTGAAAATACAGAGGAATTAATTCAATTCATTTTTCATTCCGCTTATCTTTGATATTTACTCAGCTGCAGTTACATATGTAACAATTACCTACCACCTATACGTTGTTGTGTTAGACGCTCCTGTCTAGTTTTAGTGACCATTATTTGATTATTGGACAGAAGTAATTGAAACGGGCGATTATTTGACGATTTGTTTGGTATATGATAGAGTTTGACGACACTTAATTATTAAAGGAAGGAATGGATTAGTAATGATACTTGGAATCTAATGATAAGAAGAAATTTATTGAATACATTTGTTTATTTAGAAATTTTAAATTAAGGTTTTTATTTACAATATTCCAAAACTTAACACCCTCGACACAGATCACCTCGATGTGGATCACTTCGACGATTTTCAAAATATTTCATTCATGTACATTATATGTTAGAAAACATATTATCTGTTAATTTACTATTTTTAACTATTGTAGTGTCTTCTCGTTTAAAACCTTACTCTCGATATTTCATAAATCACATGAAAAAAATGATCTGCATTTTCAATAATTCATAAGAAAAACTGCACTACTTGCAAATATTATCACCATCTTATATTTTCTTCTTTTCGATAAATTCTTCAGGATAAAACATCTGTAAAACTTTAATATATGAGAATTTTATATCTTTGATGTAGAATGCAAAATATACCAGAAAATCCTATAAAAAAAAGGAAAAAGAAAAAAAAAATAGAAAAACCGAAAATGAATTGTTTGGACTATTGGGCATAATATAAAAAGTACTCTTTTTTTTTTTCATCATTTTATTATATGATGATGTGTATGCATTGCAAGCAATATACCACCTCAACTATATGAAAATATACCCATATGTACGTGGTATATTCATTTTCTTAAGGAAAATAAAGAATTATACCAGAGTTTGAATAGGCCGAGTTCATTTGTCCCATTGGAGTAAGTATGTGTATGTGTGTGCTGTGTGATCCTTCTTTATAAAACATGTACTATTTGCAAAAAGGAAGTAAAAACAAAAAAAAAAAACAAAAAAAAAACGAAAACCATCTCTGAAGGGGTACTTTTAAAATTCCATTGGGGAGTCGTTACAATATAAGAAATACGACGCGTATATTTGTTGATTCGAATGAATTACATAAAAAGAAAACAAATGTTTAACGATTTGAAAACCAAAAGCAAGTAAAAACAAAAAAAAAGAAAAAAACGAATAGAAAAAAAGGATATTATAGGAAATGAAATTACTCCACATCTCGACATTGGTTTTGATTTCTATCAGTTTTTTCTATATTATTACCAGAACATTGCAATAACACACACACACACCCTTCAACACACTCGAATCTCTCGGCAATGATTGTTCAATATTATATTGTTATTATACCCATCCAAGTTGTTATTTATTGTGATTCTCGGGATCATCGTTGTAATATACAAAATCTAAATTTAAATTTATTATATTGCCATTGTGATTTTATAATCTGTTATTATATAAATAAATCTAAAACTTAATAATATTTTGATTAGTTTTTCATATAACTAATAACCTCCACAGAGAAATTGCATTCTTATCTGATCAGAATATTTTATCGAATATACCAATATAACATAAGGACTATCATGCTGATGATGATATCAAGGATCAACTTTGTTTCAGTTTTATATTAAATCGTATCGATGTAATAATTTTTATTATATAAATATGAATGTATATATATAACATTTATGTACAATTTATTAAGGGATGAATTCAATATAATGAAACTGAAAATAAAATAAAATTAATTCTACTGATTTAAGTAGGTCATTGCTAATTTAGTTAATAATTGGAAGTTTAAATTTACACCAAGGACTTAAACCGTTACGTACTTCATCTTCAAGACGCATCCTATTATATAAAGCCATGTTGATTATAATGTTAAAATTCTGCCGCGTTTGCTCCAAATCGATCATAAAAACCTATTTGTATGACCAGTTCTCAACGTTGTTTTGCCCTGTTTTAAACCGATTCATCAATGAAACATGGATTCATTAATATGCCTAGAAATAAGTAGGCGAAACAATAAGTAGAATGTGGTGGAAGCGGGCTAAAGAAGGCGAATACGATTTTCATCGGCAGAATGCTCCATTACAGGTCTCAGATAAGTTGTGATCATTCCATAGAAGTTTGAATTGATGTTCAGTCCGAAAGAAATAAATGCCGATGAGTTGCGCAGTAAATTACCATTAAATTATGCGACTGAATTTAGAGTGTCTGTGAAACAGAAGAAGAACACATTTTTTCGACCCCAATCAAAAATTAGTAAAATATGCATTCTCTCGTAGGTGCCTAATATTTGGTTTGTCCTAGAAATTTGATATTTTATAAGTTTTTTGGTTTTTGGTATTAAATAACAAAATAACAACAAAATAACAAAATTAGGTGAGCGTGGACTAAAATAACTCAGTTGTATATAACAAAAGAAACATCATATCAATCAAGCAAATTGTCATTACTTTCAATTGTTGAATTGTATTTGAAATTTTGAAGAAGATTCTTTATTCATTTTCTTGTCTTATCATATCATAGTTTCAACATGAATAATTCAATTGATTTTTTTTGTGTCACAATTATAATATAATACCTTAAAATGCTGTCTGGTTTATTTTAAATAGGGGAAGGAAAAAATGTGTATCACAATAATGAATTCCCAAAAAAATAATAATTTTATAAAATAGCATACATAAACATACCCGCTAAACAAAAACCACCCCTTTTAAGTTAACAACCATATTTATTTCTAGAAAACAATTTATGGAAATTATTTTGTCATTTAACCATATAATTTCTTTTTCTGGAAAATCTCCTTAAGTTGGATTATAGACTTTTAGACTAACCGAACCTAAACATTGTTTGCACACTCTATACATGAATTAGTTGTTTTTTTTTTTTATAAAAAAGGCCATCAACTTGAAAAATAAAAAAACAGTCACGTAAAACATTCACAAATATAAATAAAATGAGACCGGAGTTAATGATGCCGCCATCCACCAGCCATAGCCACACATATATATATATATATATATATATATATATATATACAAGTGAACAGCCAGAATAGAAGAACGCGAACATATAAAAATTGGTTAAGATATA